>VZUI01093060.1:0-110586 GCA_013401135.1 Cettia cetti | reverse complement strand
GTGACCAGGCAGCCATTTTTGCTGTTGGCTCCTGGTCCACCCTGGGTGCAGCCTTGGTCAGGCTTCTGTCTTGCCCAAGGTGGATCCTGGAGGCTTTTCAATAAAGACCTACTTTATTCTCTAGCTCTGTCCAGTCTCTGTTCCAGGTCGACTTTCTAAGGCATCAACAGTACTATGAATATTCTGGAAAAAGATCTTCAGCAAGTCAGGATTTCCTTGTGATGCTCTGGCTTCTTCATTTCTAAAAGTGATTACAATTACCTCCATCTGGAATGCAATTTTGTGGTATGGATAATAAAAAATTATCCATAAATGTGTTTAGGACAACTTGATCAGCAGCTGAGTGGATACATAATTAAAACAGAATGTACTCCCATCTGACATGGAGCAGAACCTATTTGGCAACATGGTATTCTGCCAGCATTTTCAGAGGCCCTGAAATCAAGGCATTGCCATGTAACTGAGTTCTGATCCCATTTTTGTACTCTGGTCAGGATTTTTGTCCACACGTAAGCAGTGAAGTTTTCACAACCTTTAGTAAGAAGGAATGGCGGTATGCATAACTTCATACCAAAAGAAGACTCTGGCATATTAGCGAAGTAGGAAGCAATAAATATATTGAGTTAAAAAATCAGTTTTCTTTCGAAAGATGAGTTCAGCTGGTCAGAGCATGGTGCTCTTAACACCAAGGCTGTGGGCTCAACCCCTGTGCGGGCCATTCACTTAAGAGTTGAACCCAATGATGCCTGTGGGCCTTCCAACACAGAATATTCTGTGATTTTGAGATACCTACCAGGGAAAATGACAGCATCAAATTCACTAGCTTTCAGTTCAGCCAAATCCTGAATGTTTCCCCTTGCCAACCTGGCACTTTCAACTAACACATTTCTCTTCTCTTCTGCAGGACTTCCTTTTAGGTGATTGACTACATCCCTTTGCTCAATATTAGGGGCAAATATCTTCACCTAGGAAGAGAGATGAGGCAATTTTGTGAATGTAAACAAAACTCTCAAACTTATTTGTCACAATAAAGATCATTTAACAAAAACAGCCATGTCCTGAAGCCTCTTATCTAAGTTAAGCAAATTCCACAAGACAAATCTAGCACACATTAAATATCTAAAGTGACATATGATATATCAGGATGGGTAAATACAGCCATTCTTCCCAACCTATTCCTGTAACATTTTGAGTATTCTTATGCCAATATTAAGCAGGTAAGCCCAAGGACAAACAAGACACCACAATTTATACCAGCAGCCCAACTGGACATACAGCTGACTTTGAAGAAAGGTTGCTCCTAACTGTCATGGGATGAAAGTGCTAGAAAAGAAGTAAAAGATGCATATTTTACAAGCATTTCTAGAGCAAACAGAGTTACCAGCTGTCCCAAAACACCAGCAGCAGAGAAGAGTAGCAAAATACAGGAGAACTGATTTTGTTTAGACACAAAAGGAGAGCACTGCATCAGAATATAAAGCTCTGTGATAGGTGTACCAGGGCTGTTTTCCTGTGTCTGTTTTGAAGCTTCCTTTGCAGATTTCTGAGAGATGACAATTTTGTGCTAAATAAGAGGGCGCTGTTGTTACCATCAGACACCTGAGTGTGGCTTCAGAGAGTCAGTGACCAGCTTCTGCCATCTGAAGCCACAGATGGGACCAAAGCACACTACTGTGTCCTGGCCCAGCCTTCTCTGACAAGTCCCAGTTTAGCAAAGAGGGCCCAGAAACAGTGAGCAGAAAACAAACAGGTGAACCCCAGTGAGGGCTGCAAAAGCAATGGAAAGGAAGATGAAGAATTTTAACCCATCCTCAGCTCCCCACAGCCAGAGGGGAAGGGATAGGTCTCCAGCTCCTCCTTGCTCCTGGGTTCACAGGATCACAGAATTGGAAGGGACTTTTGGAGATCATGCAAGTCCAACCCCCCTGGCCAGGCAGGTTTACCTAGAACAGGCTACACAAGAATGCATCCAGGTGGGTTTTGGATATCTCCACAGATGGAGACTACATGACCTCCGCAGGCAGCCTGTTCCCATGTTCTGCCACCCTCAATGTAAAGAATGGCGGTACGCATCCTCATGTTGAGATGAAAGTCCTTGTGGTTTAGTTTATGGCCATTGCCTCTCGTCCTGTCACTGGGCACCACTAAAAAGAGTCTGGCACTACTGCCCACAAAATTGGACTCATTACCTGGTGTGTGACAAGCTAATAACTACACACTCAAGAGAGAATATTTATTTCAGAGTCGTGCAAGCCTGGGTGTTTGGTGGTATTCCACAAATGAAGCACACCCACTGGACTTTTTGTGCCATTGTTGATACACGGAAATTCAGAGTAACTTTTCAAGTGCAGCCCCCCTACTACGATTGGCTAGTCAAGTTCTGCAACTCCAGGTAGCTTCTACACATGCTCAGGGGAACCTGGCCAGGGGTCTCTTCGACCTGTAGGAATGACGTTTAGTATAATAATTTAGTTGTATTAATGAGACCCCTTTTCATTCTTGTGTCCAGCTGCCTGTGCGACCTCAGCTCCTGTCAGGTGGCCAGGCAGGTCTTCGGGTAATGAATAAAACAGAAGAGGGGGCAACATAAAGAGATTATGGCTGAATAGGCTTTGTAGGGTGCAGTGGCGGCGCAGGGAGCACCGCAAACCGGGAGGGGCTCCGGTCCCACAGAGAGAGGGACTCTCGGTGTCGCACGCCGGGCCGCCACCGACACGCAGACACACAGACAGACCACAGACACATATATACACCCCCACCGGCCCCCGCTACCTCCGCACCGCCGCGGCTCAGGTGCACCAGCGCCGCCGACGCCTCGTGAATCTCGCTGCCATCGAAGACGCCACAGCCGGCGAGCACCAGCGCCACCCGCTTGCCCATGGCAGCTGCCCCTCAGGCCCGGGAAGGAGCTGCGCCAGGCGGCGCGCCCAGGCCTGGCAGCTCCGCCACTGCTCCTGCTCCTCCTTCTCCTCTTCCTCCTCCTGCCGCGCCTGCGCCGCCGTACGGACGGGCGGGGCGGGAAATAAATGAGGAAATCTGGAAAGCAAATGGCATGTGCTTCTAGTTTTCAATAAAGCAGGCTCAAGCCTATTTTCGGCCTCATGTCCGGCCCGGCGTGCGCCCCGCAGTGGGGCTGTGGCGGGCGGCAGCCGCACGGTGACCCTTGGTGTGCTGTGGAACGGGCGCGTTCCTGCCCTTAGTCCCGAAGTTGCCGGGTCTCGCAGAGCCTCAGGGGTGTGCCTATGAGGTGGTTTTTGTTTGGTGGGTTTGTTTTGCGCATAGGGCTATAATTGTATTATGAAAATCGGCTTCCAAGTTGCTTTAAAAGCCAAAAAAAAAAACCACCCCCGTGGAGTTTGGTAAGAGGCCTATGGTACTGCTGGGTCCTAATGCTCTTAGTTTCAGTGACGCCTCGCTCATCAGACCCACCTAGTCCTTTTTTCTCACTTAACCTCATGCCGGGTTTCAAGGAGCTGCTTCTCTTAATCAGGAAAAACTGAGGTATTTTAGCAAATCAGCCTTTCTTCCTTTACACACTCCCAGCTTAGTCCCTTAGGGTATTGCTTTAGTGAACCTGTAGGGAAAGAATGTTTTCCATGTCTTCTTAGGACTGTGCACACAAATGCCACCCCAGGGTTCAGCTGTATTGAATTTTAGTAAGATCTCTCAGCTCTCGGGCCTTCGTTTTTCAAGAGCTGCCTCTCTTATAATAAGAAGAAGCTTGTGTTTAATAATGAAAACTCTTCTATTGGACCAGAGTACTAAAAAGCTGGGTCTTGCAGAAAAATTACAGTGTCTTTCAAAAATTTGGAGTATGGATTTTCTGCAGAGGACATGAGAGTGAGTAGACTGGGCAGAACAAAAACTACATTAAAAGCAGAGCCTTTTCCTGTACCAAAATGCATTCAGTTTAATACTGATTGTTTGGGAGTCTGTGTAGCATGATGGACAGGGAGATTCTGGAACGGGACTGCGCCAGGATAGGGAAATTCTCTGCTGACGGACAGACTCCTGTCTGCTGTGCAATGTTTACTCCAAAGGAGTGTAGGGTTTCAGCTAAGTCTACACCACAGCCCACACTCTGCCTCTTAAGATTGAGCAGGACTTCAGCATAGCTCCACTGAGAATACAGAGCTGGAATCCCACTGGAATCATCTTTATGCTTGAGAGTTAGCAGAAGGCTTCTGCCTGGAAGGAGTTTAAGCTCAATGCATGTTTGGAGAAACGAGTGTAGTCCCAAACTCTGCTGTGTGTTATGGCCAGGGTTAATGTTAGAGCTAGGGAAGTGAGCACCTTCAGAACTGCAATTCCCTGCTCCTTTCTGACCTGATTTACTGGCTAGCCTTTCTGGATGGATCCTGGAGCTGAATTGTCAGTAACCTCACCTCCAGTCTTGTTTCTGGTCCTATCTCTTAGATGAACCTCAGATTCACATTATAGGGGGTCCTTTTTCCTGGATGGACCCTAGACTTGATTGCATATGATAATCTTATCCCACTTCAGTTCTCTGTGGCACATCTCTGTGCCAGCTCTGTTCCCTGATCCAGCTCCAACTCGCTCATGCCATGTCCCTGCCCTGACTGTGACCTTGTCATGGCCCTCTGTGTCTCAGGTCCATGTTTTCATCCCAGCTCATGACATGTTCTTGCCCTAGCTCTCCGTCACCCCAAAGTAGCCCTAGGAGGACTTCTCCATCCTGGGCATGCAAAAGCAAGAACATTTCACAAGGAGTTACAGCTCTGAAGCCAGATGTTTGCAAGGTGAGAGGTCACACCTTGATGGAAGAAGAAGCTGTGGTCAAGGCCTTCAGTGCACTAGGTAGCTCTGTAATTACCCTGGCCAGCCTCTGCCATGGCCTCCACCCACACGCCCTCCAGCCACAAATCCATGGGCATTTAGACCTGGGCATCCAGAAATCACCTGAGCTGTGCTGCAGGTGTGTCCTGTTTCTCATTGTCCTGCATATCCTGTGAACTGACCTAGGCACAAGTAGTGTAATCCCAGCCTCTACGCTGCTGTATCTGGGTCTGCTGCTGGATCCAGCCACTACTATGTCCCTGTTTGCTTTCAGAAACTGAATAGCAGTGGGGTTCCATCATGAGTCTGATCACTAGAAAAATCCATGGTGATAAGGCAAATGCAAAGTTATGCTGGAATGACCAATGCATGGATTTGGTCTGCATCAGTAGGGTACACAGCTGGGTTCTGTGACTGCAGTGTAGCTCAGGTGGGAGGCAGGAGCTTTGGCTTAAAAGCAGCTCACCAGGAAAGGAGCAGGGAGTCCCTTCTGAGGTGTGTCTGCAGAGCAGAAACAGTTTCTGACTTTCCTCACAAATTTTTATCAGACCTTGAGCAACCAGCTGCATACTCCTAAGGGAAGAGAGCAGGTACTGTCCCCTCCAGACTTCAAGCAGTTGAATTACAGCTCTGTCCTAGACCCCAGCCTTTTTGCTGCTGCCCAGGATTTGAGAAAGATGTTTTCTCTTGTGGAAATCCTGCTTTGTTGCCTGACAACAGCTGTTACCTCAAATTTGACTTGGACAGCTCTTTGTATTTCACAGGCACCCAGCTGACTCATCAATTTACTTATCCCTACCCTGCAGCAAGTCTCAGAGGGTTCATCTCAGTTTAAAACTCACTATGAACTTCCTCTGCATCCTTATGCCAACCCTCATCCCATCTCTTAGGCTTCAGCAGACTCCCCTAGTATTCCAGCTTGGAAAAAAATAATTTCCATCACCTGGCAGACAAAGGAGGAACTGCCCTGCAATGTTTACTGAACTGCATATCTGTCCTGAGCACAGCTCTCATCCTAGCTGTCAGGGTCAAGGAGGTCATGAGGGGAACTCTTTCAAAGCCCAGTAATTCTCCCCTCCTGTAGAAAAAGAAATGGCTTTCTCCCAGCCCAACTCACAGTTCAGGTGGCATCTCAGGCTATGTAGCAAAGTGTAGGTGCATAGGAGCCCTGTTTCTGGCTCTTTTTGTCAAAATTTTTTTCTTACCCCTCAAAGACAGAGATTGTGCCTCTGAGTGATGAAGTGTGATGAACTGCTGTCTTTCAGAGCAGCTTCAGCTGCTTCAGGTAATTTTTGTATTTCTCATGATGCATCCAGCTGACTCAATAGTTAACATGCCAATGTGAATGGGAAAAAAAAAGCCTGTGATCAGTAAAGCTGCCAGATGTGTAGCTTCATCTGCTGTGATCCATATGTATAACTGTGACTTTCCTACTGAATGGCACATTGCCAATGTATGCATAGGCTGGGAGATGTGCAGCTGTGGTGGAAGCACCATCCAGAGTAGCCCATTTTTGTGAGACAGGGGCTGTTACTTCAGGTGCAACAGCAACAGCCTCTCTGCTGTGACTTAGTGTGATGACTCAAGTACATGTTCAAGGCCAAACTGTCTGTTCAAACCCACAACTTCTGACTGAAGCAGCAGGATTTGTTTTCCCTTTTCTCTCAGTCCCTTCCATCTCGTTCATGTCAAGGGTAAAGATGGAGAAGGTACTGATTTATAATGGGAAACCATCAAGAGTCTGTTGTTTCAGGAAAATGTTTTCACTAATCAGAAAATACTCTAGAAAATGAGAAAAAAATTATGAATCCTGTCAAGTCTAGAATATGATCTTTGTAGCCAGTCTTAATATTTCCTCAAAGCTTGTTACTGGACAAAGATGCAGATCAGCTCTGTGGGTTTCTAATGGTGAATTCAACATGTTCCTGCATAATTACCTTGACAGTGGGTTTTTAGCTTAAGTATATTTATTCATAAATTTATTAGTGGTTTATTTTCCATGTTCACAACATAACTTAGATTGCATGAGAAAAAAAAACAAACAAACCTGTATGTTGCTGCAAAAGTTTCCTGTGAGATGTAATGAAGTGAGATATAAAAATGCTATTAAAATTTTAAAAAAGCAACCCCTTCAGCATCTGCATAGTTGAGATTTAATAATCCACACTGCAAACATATGCTAAGCCAGGACTAAGAACCTGTTCATACTGCATTTTGAGTTTGTCTAGTGAGCAGTTATAGCACTTTCATTATGCCATTTCACTTCCTTGCATCCTGGTTTCAAAGAAGGGATAAATTAGCCTTCCTTCATTTCATAAAGCACTTCCAGAGTTACATATCTAAATCTCTAGCAATAGGAATTATGGCTGTATTCCAAGCAAACACATTTTTTTGAACATATGAAAGAGCTGGTATACTGTACTACACCCAAGCTATGAAACATGCATGATTACTGGCACACTTTTTTTTCTAACAAATAAACTCAGAGATTTTATAAATCAGACACAATTAACATGCATGAGATAAAAATGGGATATGGAAATATAAGTATATATTGGTTTTGCAAGCATGCATTAAATTAATATATAGTTTGAATGGTAGGGATTTGAAAAATAAACACTAGAATCAGACAGCAGGGAAGCAAGATAAAGAAATGTTAGTGAAATTAGAGGTTTTGAGGTTTTCTGAACATCTTTAGTACCCCAGCATTACTGAAACTGATATTCAGCAGCCAGTCCTGCATTTTTATGTAGGATGCATAGTTTTCCACCTGCAATTTTGTTTGAATATATAGCCTAGCATAGTGCTGACTAGAGAACCAATTATTCTTTAGGGGCTCACGTGAAATGAGCAGGGATGTTTTTCTGGCTCCCAAATAGTCAAAAGTCCACAGCACAGTTATTATTTACCCAGTGAATAGCATACACCAGTGTTTTCACTCTGGATGCCAACTACTGAAGTTAGCCTCCTGGACTCTGATGCCAGCATAGCCAGTTTTGAACTCTACAGAGCTGGAAAAAGCTGTGTTTTCTGCAGGGGTGCTGCTGGCAAACCTGTCTTCACAGTTTCTCTTAGTTCTCACCATTATCATAAAGATGAGGGCATAAACTGCTGTATGATTCCTGTAATGTAAAGTGTTATGATTTGAAAAACTGTTTTGAAATGGATGATGGATATACAAACTTAGCTTGAAGCCCTCAAAAAGCCCTGAAAAGTTTCAGACAAGACTTCTGGGCCGTCTGAAGAGGCTCAGGGTTACAGGGTCTATCACAGCAAAAGCTTCTCTGCCATTTTGTGAAGCCTCACATCATCACCCCGGGGCCAGACCCAGAGGTCACCCCCTCAGTAGGTTCTGCGTGTGAGTGAGGATGGGCACTTGATGTGTCTTTTACAGAATCACAGAACCAATTAGGTTGGAAAGGACCTCTGAGATCATCTAACCCAACCTACGATGGAACACCCCCATGTCAACTAGACCATGGCACTCAGTGCCTCCTCTGTGCTGCATCCAGTCTGTTCTTAAATACCTTCAGGGACAGGGACTCCACCACCTCCCTGGGCAGTCCATTCCAATATCTAATCACCACTTCTGTCAAGAAATGCTTCCTAATGTCCAACCTAAACCTCCCCTGGTGCTGTTTAAAACTACGTCCTCTCATCCTGTCACTGGTTACTTGGGACAAGAGGCCGGCACCGACCTGGGTACAACTTCCGAAAAGGGAGCTGTAGAAAGTGATTCAGTCCCCCAGGAGCCTCTTTTTGTCTGGGCTGAACGCCCCCAGTTCCCTCAGCTGCTCCTCGTAGGACTTGTGCTCCAGACCCTTCCGCAGCCTTGACGCGTCTCCAAAGCCATGCGTGAAACGACAGACAACGCCTGCTCCGGGTAAACGACAACAACGCGTTGTCGCTTGGCCCTCCAGGAAACACACACGCAGTGCATCCGGGTGGCGTTTCTCAGGGATGATTCTGCACACGGCTGGTTTCCCTCGGGAGGAGGAGGAGAAGCAACCCCGCTCGGTCAGGCAGGGCCCCGCCTGCAGCCCCGGCCCCGTGGGCGGTGCGGGGGCGGCCCCTTCCCGCCCGGCCTCCTCCGGCCCCGCCGCTTCCCGCGCAGCTCCGGGCCCGGCTCCGCCATGGGCGCCGCTTGCTGCTCCCGGCTGCTGCTGCCGCTGCTGCTGCTGCTCCTGGCGCCGTGGGGGCCGCCTGTGTCGGCGGGGCTCCGCTCGCCGCCGCGGCGCTGGCCGGTGCCCTACAGGTGAGTGGCGCGGGAGCCCCTCCGCGGGCCCGCCAGCGCTGCCCTGCTGCTTCTGTGGGTGTTAGACCAGAAAGGCCGTGGGAGGCTTCCCCTATTTAATCTCGGGGTGACATCGAGCGCTGACAAGGCGTTTGGCGTGTTCGGCTCGCCAAAGGAGCCGTAGATTGGCCTCTCACAGCGGGAGGGGTTGGTGCCCCGGGAATGACTGCCCGCCTTTTAAACACGCTCCTTAATGCCCGCACAAAAGGCGGTGGTGAGGAGGAAATCACGGTACGGTTTGTTTTGCTTTTTAAATTTAACTTAAGGCCATGATTCGTGACAAATGAAACGGTACAAAATCCCGTTCGGAGCTCTCCAACTGCCTGAGCTCTAGCATTCCTGGTGGTGTCGGGGACAGCAGGAGACTGCACGCTGTAGTGTGAAAATAGCGATAGATTTGGCTGTGCCGATGAAATGAGCCCCTTCAGAAGAAGAGCTACTCTTGGTTGTTTATTTTGTGCGGGTTTGCTGTTTGTAAAGGGAGTAGTTATCAATGTTTGACTGTAACTTAATAATGCACACCTGAAATTTTGAGAGCTTATTGCATAATTCCCAGCAGTTAAATTTGCGTCAGGTGATGCCTGAAGGAGCTGATCTTGCAGTCACGAGTTGTTGGGATTTTCCAGCAAGTTCAGTAGTTACAGGACTGGGTCTTGGAATGGTCAAGTTTGGAGAACAATCCTGTTGGTGTGAGATGCTCAGAAATGTGGGGTTTCAGTGTTTCTTAAGATACTTGTTACCTTCCTGTCACATGCAAGGTGCAGTGCAAGGGGTAATTGAAAATGTAAAGTGTGCAAGCTGGAAACAAGACTTGAATGTGTGGTTGGCCTGAGTCTTTGTTTTCTGTGTTTTTCTTTCAGACATACCTGTTAAAGTTTGGGGATTGTTTTTCACTTCTTTTTTTTTTCCCTTCCCCCTACACCCCCCCAGACAAAATAAAGGCAGACATGCAGGGATCCCCAGCAAGCCTGGGGAAGAAGTCCACAGGGAAAATCAGTGATGCCTCAGCTGAGCTGCAGGCTTTAGTATTGCTCAGGAAGTCCTGTGTCCTCGTGTCATCTCATGGCTGAGGTATTTGTGTCAGTAGCCCTGGGCAGCTGAGTGTGTTAGACTGTCAGGCTAAGCATACAAGATCTGGACAAGCTGTGCGTGCTAATTTGTCTTGGTAACAGGAATATAGGAACCTTTTTTTAAGTGTAGTATGGTGAGTGACTCTGAAGGAACTTGGAAGAGGAAGATTTGTTGCAGTGGGTTGACCTGGCTGGATGCCAAGTGCCCACCAAGGTCATTCCATCACTCTCCTCCACAAGTGGATAGAGGAAAGAGAATACAGCATAAGGTTCATGAACTGAGGTAAAGACAGGGAGAGGTCACTCATCAAAACAGACTCAACTTTGGGATATTGACTGAATTTATTTCTAACAAAATCAGAGCAGAATAATGAGATGTGAAATAAGTCTTAAAAACACCTTTGTCCCACCCCTCTCTCCTTCCCAGGTTCTGCCTCCTCTCTCTAGTGTTGCAGGGAGATGGGGAATGGGGGTCACAGTCGTTTCATCAGACGCTGTTCCTGCCACTGCTCAGGGAGAGGAGTCCTTCCCCTACTACACTGTGGCGTCCCTTCCACAGAAGACAGTTTTCCACAAACTTCTCCAACATGAGTCCATCCCACAGGCAACAGTTCTTCATGAACTGCTCCAACATGGGTCACTCTTCCCTGCAGTCCTTCAGGCACAGCCTGCTCCAACATGTGTCCCCCAGAGGGTCACAAGTCCTACCAGGAAGCCTGCTCCAGCATGGGCTCCTCTCTTCATAGGTCTGCGGCCTGCCTCGTGGGCTCAAAGTGTTCTTTAGAGCATCCACCTGCTCCAGTGTGGATTTGTTCCACGGCGGCAGGGGAATCTCAGCTCCAGCACCTGGAGCAGCTCCTGCTCCTCCTTCTTCACTGACCTTGGTGTCTGCAGGGCTGTGCCTCTCATATATTCTAACCCTGCTCTTCTCAGGCCACAGTTACATTGGTGCAAAAACTTTTTTTTTACTTCTTAAATCTGTTATCACAAAGGTGTTGCTGTCATTCCTGATTGCCTCAGCCCTGCCCAGTGCAGGGTCCATCATGGAGCTGGCTGGCATTGGTGTTGCCTGACATGGGTCAAGCTTCTTGCAGCTTCTCACAGAAACCACCCCTGTAGCCACCCTGCTACCAAAACCTGGCCACAAAAACCCCACTTGTCAAAAAGGTTCTTTGCCGTCTGCGTGTAGTGTGGTAAGGAAGTGGATTGGGTCTTTGGTTTTTGAGGTTTAATAATAATGAAATAGAAACAATAATCCCAGCTGTGTTCTTAAACCTTTTTATGTAAATTAGCATAGAGGGATTAATTATTTTTGTGATCTTGGCAATACTGTAGAGTCAAAATAGCTTCATTTGGGGACCTCTTACTATAGAATAGCAAGAACAAACTGGTCAATCCCCGTGTAAATAAATTGCCAGAAGAATGTTTTTGAGGCAGTTCTCAACCTATCCTTTACCTAGCATCTGTGTCTGTGATCTTGTGAGTATGTCATCCCTTGTAATCTGCATTATTTCCACTCCTTCACGATCCGTGCAACATGACTTCCATTTGTGAGCCTTAAGTCCCTAAGTCCTGTTTCTGCAGATGTGCACCCCAGCAGCCTCTTGAACTTGTGTACTCTGCTGCAGTGTCCATGTCACAGAATCTGTCTTTGGGGTGCTGGACACGTAAGCTGTCCCCTCAGGAAGCCATGCCAGTTACTCCAGCGGCAGAGCAGTGCTTGTCATTGTGTGCGCTTCTCTTTCTCAACACAGGCGCTTCGATTACCGTCCAAAAGCTGATCCTTACTGCCAAGCTCGTTACACCTTCTGCCCCACCGGCTCTGCCATCCCACTTATGAAAGAAGAGGATGTCATTGAAGTGTATCGATTACAGGCTCCAGTATGGGAATTCAAGTATGGAGACCTACTGGGACATTTGGTAAGGTGATGTTTTTAACAAAGTTACAGTGACAAATTCAGCTGAATTAACTAGCAGGTGACAAGAATGGGAGCTGTAAGGTTGGGATATGCTTGTGTGGAAGACTATAGAGCATACAAGCTAGGCTATCTGCAGGGAGGATACTCAAAGAGCACTGAGTTCCAAACAAAATGTACAGGATTTAGCTCAGCTAAAGAGAGTAGCATGAACAGCACTGTTGGTGGGTTTGAAGGTGTTCCCCTGTAGCTGCATAATGAGTGCTTTGTATATACACACCATTATGTCTTGGATGTCTTTTCTTCTGTCCTGTCACCACATCAAGCAAATACTTTTATTTGTTCCCTTAGATAAAATATGCTTAGTGTATTAGTTTTTCTCTTGTTGAAAACTCACATATTTGCTTGGACATTGGTATCTGTCAGGAGCAGACAGCCAGCTGGTCAGAACAGAGAGGATCATGAGGAGTTGGTTGCTTTTACAACTTGAGTTATGATCAGTATGGAATTGAAGTCTCCATCATGGAGTCATGCAAATTTGAAGTCTCAGCTTTAATAATATTTATAGTTATAGCAGTAGCAAAATTAATCTTCAAAGCATGATTCATAATTAATAAATGTTAATGAATCAAAACCAAGCACAGAGTCAAAGATGGAAATAGATTGTTATCTCAGTTGTTAACTAAGTTTGGATTTATGTTTTTACTATACAACTTCTATAAAGTATTTATCTCATTAGTTTTATGGCATTCGTTAGCAAGATCTGGTTTTGGTAACTGGGTTCTGCTCTTTATTTCTCTGATACCCCCATGAAGTATGAATCCTTTTTTGAAGGATTCAAAAGTCAGCTGGAGTCTTGATGATGAGCTCCCACGAAGTATCTGCCTCCAAGTGACAGAATTTATAATGGATGGATAGACAACCACTGAGAGAGCATGATGCTCTGATAAAAGTATGTGTGTCATGCAATCTGGTGTGTTGTGCTTCAGTGTTACTGAATCCAAGATGTTACAGGAACTCTCCCTCCCCTCTTCTCACCCTGTTACAGAACAGCTCTGGAGCATCTTAGCTACTGTACAGGTCAAGCTGAAGGTGTTATGAAATCAAAGTTTTGGTGGTTTGGTTCTTTGTTTTTGCCTTTTTTTTATTTTCCAGAAAATTATGCATGATGCTGTGGGTTTCAAGAGCTCTCTAACAGGCAAAAACTACACAATGGAGTGGTATGAGCTCTTCCAGCTTGGGAACTGCACGTTTCCACATCTGCGGCCTGGCATGGATGCACCGTTCTGGTGTAACCAGGGAGCTGCCTGCTTTTATGAAGGAATAGATGATGCACACTGGAAGGCAAATGGAACTTTAATTCTTGTGACCACAATATCAGGTAGATTTTAGATGCTCTGGGTAATGTTAATACAAAATATAGTCAGCTTTGTCTTTTGTAAAGCAGTGTCTTTTAATTTATGTTCTGTAGGTTATTGGCAGTGTTAGTCAATGATGCTAATTTGAAGCACTTTATTGAATACAGAAATTGGCATGAGGCTGCTGCCTTTTGAACAATTCACACTGGAGGGTTGTTAAGTGAGAGTCATTGGTGTTGCTGTACAAAAACACTTGAGTCTCTTGAGTATAAAAATAGCAAAACAGCTTCTACAGAGTCATTATGGACTCTTTTCACATGGCTTCACCAAAACAAAATCTTCTATTGTGAAGTGGCAGATGACTGCTGAGATAGAAAAACTGTTGAAAACATGTTCATTACTGAGCAAACTAGTAAGGCATATTTAGAAACAGTCTGAAGATACAAAAATATTAATCTCTACCTCTGTCTCCCTCATTATGTGTCCTAAAAACTGTGAAAATGTCCCCAGTAACAGGTCTCTGTCATATGTTATAGAACAAACCTAGGCCTTACACCTCAAAATACATAGGTGATCACCAGAAGAGTTTCCTGGTATATACTGGTCACTGCAATCCTAAAGTAAAAGGTCATTCAAATAAATCTGATTGAATGGTCTAGCAATAGAGTGAATGACTTACAAAAAAAGTTCACTGACAACTTGGAGTGTTAAGTTTTGTGTGACCAAAATCACTTAGTTTCTGAAGTTGGTGTCGTGTGCAAGACACAGTGGAGAGTCAGCTTGCAGCTCAAGTGACGTGGTGCTTTGTGTGTGCCCACTTCCACCCTTAGCAGCTTTGCTGGCCTTAGTCTCTGCATAATCTACCCAGTGCCAAGAAATTCTAGGCAGTTCTTTAAACAAGGAAGTAAAGTGGAGCTGCTTTTGTAGTTTGTGACTGAAGTATTTGATGCCTGATATGGTTGGATTCTTTTGTATAAATACCAACTAAAGATTTTTCATACAGCTGGGGGAACTTGTTTTCTCTCTCTCTGGATTTTTTGATGCCCAAGAAAGGTGAGACTACACTGGTGCCTCGTGGAGGCATTGTTACAGTCCTCCTTGTCTCTCTCACTTTCCATATCCATGAAACTTTTAAGGACATAGCATCTCTGAGAGTTTTGATTGTCTGAATTTCACAGTAACTTTCAGATTTCCTCTCAAAGAGGGTGAGTGGATGCAAGCTCAGATGAACAACATCATGAGCTGAACTTGCTCCCTTCAGAGAGCTGGCAAAAAGCATCCCATCTTAGTGGTCTTACATCCCACTCATAATTTGGCTCAATTCAGCTTTGCCAGCTGCAGAGCTGCTAAATCAGCAGGGTGTCTGCCTGCATCACTTTTGTGAAGAGGCATGAAAATTTCCGTTCTGAATTTTTAAATTTAGTTATAACTTGAAGTGCACAAATGTCTGTTGGTCTGGTGAACATGTTGCCAGCATCTCTTGTCGACTGTACTACCTCTGCCCTGGTTTTCTGCATGGATAAGGCAAAATAAGAAGTGTCACAATTCTCTGATGTTTGAATGGTCTGGCATAGTAGCAGGAAAAGGATCAGAAAAAGGAACCACAGTTTCAATAACCTGCATGTAAATGTAATTTATTCAGTGGGTTATCTCCTGTCCCTCTAACCAAAGCCTCGTGTCTGTGTATGGTGAGGTGCAGTGTAGGTAAACTTCTGCAGTGAAGGCAGATAAACCTTGAAATAGGTGGAAAATATTATGAATCCTGATTTGTTACCTCATCTCTGCAATATTTATTTTCATATCTTACAGGAACCATGTTTAATGAAATGGCACAATGGGTAAAGTACGACAATGAGACTGGCATTTACTACGAGACCTGGACAGTTCAAGCAAGTCCTGACAAAAAGTCAACAGTGTGGTTTGACTCTTATGAGTGCTCCAAGTTTATACTGAGAACCTATCAGAAGCTAGCTGACTTAGGAGCTGTATTCAAGAAGATACAAACAAACTATACAAGCATAATTTTATTCAGTGGTGAACCTATTTATTTGGGCAATGAAACATCTATTTTTGGACCACAAGGAAACAAGACACTGGCAGCAGCTATAAGAGACTTTTACAATCCATTCAAACCTCATCAGAGTGTCAGAGAGTTCTTTGTGGATCTTTTTAAAATAATTGATCGTGTTATCTTGAATCATCAGTTTTACCTCTTCTACAACTTGGAATACTGGTTTTTACCTATGAAGTCCCCTTATCTCAAAATAATTTATGAAGAGATCCCTTTGCCTGTTGGAAGCAAAGCATCCTTTGGTGTGTGAGTGCCTACTGAAGAACAAAACTTGCCTTTATGGCAGTATATTCTTAAGGATTTTGGAGCACTGCTGTGATGGTGTTAAAGGGTTGTATGTTTCACTGATGACTGTAAAAAATTGTGTTGGCAAGGCTTTGCTATACCAGGTGAGAGACTCTGCCTTTTTTGTCTTACTGCCTGTATAACACATTTGTGAAAGCTTCAGCATCTCTGACCTGGCTGGCTTCTGTGTAACCGTGGCCCCCTGCTGCCTGAAGGGAGACTGCGGTGGCGGAGCTCTGCAGTGCCAGAGGGGGAATGGGGAGGCAGCTGCCTGCTCGGGGCTCAGGTGCTCTCCACATGCATGCCCACGTGGCAGCAGGTGGCACCTGGCCACCAACAGAGGTGGGACACAAGCTACAAGGACTAACTCGCTCAACATGAGTGTCCCGATGTGTCCAGTTCCTTCAACACGTGCCTTACGCTGATGCTGCTGTAATTCTTTGGTTTGTACAGCTGGGACCTATGAACTATTCTCTGGGATTCTGGGGCAGGTATTCCTCCAGTGAATGTACTGGAGGAGGGCATGGGTGATGCTTTTTCACCACTTTGCTTCCTTCTCCTGCACTGTAAACACAATACATACAGATGGCTCTTCCTCACTTTCATGTGTGTTCTGTGGCACAGATAAAAGCCAGGCTGCCTGTTCTGGTGTCAACTGATGCATAATGCAGCGTTCCACCAGTCTGCTATCTTAAAGTCTACTTGAGGCTTCAGTTAGGTCAGTTTCATAGAACTTGTGTATATTCCTTTCAAAATTTTTTAAAAAAGCATATAAATCTTACTATGAAAGAAATCATGGCAGTTTGTGGGGCATCACCATTGGAGTTAAAAATCCATGCTTGTCACAGAGCTGTCTCTAAAATGGGACTGCAGCCTCTTGCTGGTAGTGATGTCTGCAGTAGTGGTGCTGTGCCAGCTCTGCTGTCCTTGAGTCCTGTTCCAGGCTCAGCCTAGGGTGCCTTGGCAACTAGTTAGCTCCCTTTAAACCTAAGGGATCAAAGCCAGAACACTGACTTTCTGAAAACTACTGAGGTGCCTGCACACAGGAAAACCATAGCTGCAGCAATGTAAAACATCTTCAAGTGTTCACTGCTCACTTTGTTTTTAGAACTAGCTGTGCAATGAACAGTGGTCCTGCAGAGGTTATTGCTGTCTTGTGACCAAGCAGGAGCACAGGAACCCAACTCTGCTGTTTCATTTGGCTTGAGCCAAGCTAATAGCCTGCTGCAGCCAGAGAGGAGAGTACACAGTGCTTGGACTCAAATAATAGGAGTGGCAGAAAATTACTCTTGGATTCAGAAAGTCACGAAAATTAATTAGTTGAATTGCATTATCATGTAACAGGATGAGCTTCAGAGGTAATGGGAGAGGAATGAAGGGATGAGCACACCTCTCTTCAAGCTGCTACTTCTGCTGTTAGGTGAAACTTCATCTTTGGCTAAAAAGATTCAAGTCTTTCAGTCTGAGGCAAAAGTCACAGGCCCTTGTGACTGAGCTCGGCTTTGGATTAAGATACTGTCATGGTGTCACCCCAGCCAGCAACCAAGCACCACATAGCACCTACAGGAAGGTAATCCAGGAGGCTCTAGGGAAGTCAAAGGGGCTGCAGCAAGCCTGTCTATGGAAGTTACATTCTCACTGATTCATGCTTTTATGACTTTGAAACTCTCAGTGTTGTTAAACCCACATTTGTCTTCCCAGAAAAAAGCCTCAACGTCACAAACCAGTGTTCAAAGCTCTGAAGGGGAAATAGGATCACAGACCCAAGCCCGTAGATCACACTGCCAGTGCTGTGGGGATTCCTCCATGCAGCCACGTGTGTCTGTTTCACACTTTGACTACCCTCAGTTTAAAGGTATCAATTGGCAGTGTAGGAGTTGCTCTTCATGTAACATACGTGAGTTCCTTCGGAGGCCAGTATTTATTTCTTCTGGGCACAGGGGTTGGAGAGACAGCTCTCACTTTCTTTACTTCTCTCAACTGGGGGAGGGTATTGTGTGTTTATTGTTCAGACTGAATGCACAGTTGGTTGGGAATAAACTCCAGCAGTATAAACTGCAGTCCTGAAAGAGGTGCCATTGTTGCAGTTAAACTGGAATCACTGCACTGAAATGCTCTTGTAAGCAAAATCCACAATCCTTGAGTTAGGCCTACAGTCAGGTGCAAAAAACCAGAGGTGATAAACAGGCTTATTCTGCAAGGTTTAGACAAGCCCAGAATAGATCCATGAAAATGACACTTTTTAACTTAAAAAGGAAGTCTTAGGTGTCACAAACAGCTTCTGTGCACCTGATGATGTTTGTGACTGAAAACCACCTATTCACCGTAAACACTGGGAGCAGAAATAGGTAGGATCTCACCTCATTTCACTCATAGCCAGGTGATATTAGCACTTTCCCAACAGCAGGAACCAGGGGTCCGTCCAAACTGCCAGGCTCAAGGATAAGCCTAGCATTGTGTCACTGTCACTCAGTCTTTGAATACACTCACACTTGGAATACAGGACTTGTTCATCACTTTAGACTGTCCTTGGTTCTGCTCCCTGCTCTTATGCACGTTGCACTTGAGGGCAAAAATATACAATCATTCTGTATTACAACAATTTCCAAGTCTGCACAGTGGTCTTGTGCAAAACTGCTGCACTGCCACACCCATGGGCTGCAAGCCACACTTCATTCTAGGACGGTTCTCCAGCAAAGCATATCCTGGCTCATCATTAATCAAGGTCAAATGCAGCGTGCTGCTCCTGTTTCCCAAAGGGCCACACAATGAAAATCACTGGTACTAATGCCCTCTGCCTTCCCCCTCACAAACCCACCCACAGATGTTCTGGATTAGGAGAGCTGCTGCCTTCAGTATCATAACTTGTAACCACTTTGATTCAGAGGTTTTTCCACTGCACACATTAAGTCCTACCCAAAACTGGACAACTGAGCCAACACTGAGTTTTATTATTCTGAAAATATGAAATAAAGGTGAACTCAGGGAAAAATGATACATCTATGACACTCATGTTCATGTTTCTACTGAACTTTGCAGGTCTGTGGTACTCCTTACTACTTGTGCCATGATTTTTATTTATTTACTGTTCATTTGTTTCAACACGTAGAAGGCAAAATAAGACATACAGAATTTGCTCAAAAAGCGCTGTAGGTTTGCGGGGCAAGTTTATGTTACAGCTGGATTATTTGAGCAAAGGATGCAGTAATTGATTCAATGTATAAAAACTGCTGACCTCCACTGGAAGAGAGAGACAACTGCTTTTAAGCAGTTTTCTTGTGCTGAACATCTTAATAACCACTATAATGTGGTGTTGCATTCAGGAAGAACTTTTTTAAGTCGGTGCAACAACACAGCCTACTCAGAGTCAGCCAGTTACCCTGCTGGGGAAGCAGTTCTGCTACAAACCAGCCCTGCCAGCATCAGCTCCTAACGTGTTCCTCACGCTGGGGTCTGACAGAGGCCTCTCTTTGAGCTCCAGAATGCTGGGTTTCACAGGTGTGAATTCCAGGAGTGGGATCTGGTACTGAGGTTGTGCCTTGCCTTTCAGTTACTCCCCTATCAGCACGTCGGTCACTTTACCTTGCCAGCATCAGGACACCTGCAGTCAAGGTCCAAAGAGGTTTTGCCTCTGTTACAAATGGTGTTACTTCACATTAATTTAATGCAAACTAAATCCTGTTCCCCAGACTACAAGTGTTACTTCACCTTTCTCATACAGGCAGTTCTGAGAGTCAAGTTATAAAAGACACAGAGCTTTTTTACTTTTACGGACTAAATATATTGACACCTTTTGTACAAATAAAAGCAAATTATAGTATTACATTAATTTAACAAATTCTAATACAAAACCCGCGTATTTCATAAAATGCATTTTTTAAATCAAAGCTCTACAGGAACATACAACTCCCCTATAAAGATGTCCAGTCCGCTGAGCATTGTTTGCTCAAAATATAGTTATGAACTTAAATACACTCATAAGTGTATTACACTAAATTATACATTTGGATAAACATGACTGAAATCAGAGATGAAGGAAACCTACTTACTAGCAGAAGGGGATGTACAGCTCAAGTGAGAAGCAGCCACCAGCTAAGCTCAACCCAGCCTGCAGGGGCAGCTCTGCCTTGCTGAGGGCTGACCACGTCTCTCAAACAGGCAGCTGTCTGGGCAACACTTCAGTGTTACCATCAGGAGCCTCAAAGAGAAGAGAACTGTTGGCAGCAAAACATGAAGTCACAAGCCACATCCAGATCACAGGCAGTGTCTTGCCTACGCCACTGACAAACTAAAAACTTTATTTAATAAAACTGATTTATCAAATGTTCAAAACAAATTTTTGCCTACTGCTCTACTTCACCAAGTCTACTCCTTTTGGGTTGTTAAATATTATGAAATGACAGAACTAGCTGAATTAAAGGTATACAAAAATTATCTATCAAACATCCACTTTATACATAAACATTCCTGAAACAGATTTACAGTATACAGTTAGTTTATACAGCTTAAGCAACAGTTCCAATGTCATTTCTGTCAAATTGAAAGCAGCCAAAAGGTCCAAGGTTTGTGAAAAGGTTCTTGGTCAACATTCAAATTTTACCTTTCTCACCTCACACTGCTCTCACCCACGTCATCAGAATAACATTGCTGGGTTCATTTCACAAACCATACATTATTCCATCTCAGCATATGCTGCCAAACCAGTTAATGTGCAAGAAAAGCTCATTAACTCCAGTGTGGTTTTAAATACAATGTATCTACATTTTTCCCAGGAATGCTTTTGCTTCCTGAGCTAGACATAATATACCTTAAAACAGGTTTAGACGCAGATCTGAGACCCCATAAGCAAACTACATTAAAATGCATAGAGGGTAGAAAAAACCCCACATCGCTTTTGGTAGCTCACACTACTGGTTAATGCTCTAAATACATTTTAGATGGATCTAATAATCTGTTGAAAAAGATGGTAAACTTACTACTTCAGTTGTCTAAATTTATTATTATGTATTGCTCTTGCCTTGATGACTTAACAGAACGCGTGTATTTCACAGGCTACTAAACACTTCTTATAATCACCATCTTGTCACCGAGGTGACTGGATTCAGAAATGCTACAGCTGCAACAAAAGCATGCAATTTTGGTGGGGTTTTGTTTGGCTTTTTAAGATCAAATATGATTGTGTCCAATACTACTAATCTAAATCGAAGAAAAACAGCATATTAAAACAGGTATTTTGCAAGTACATTTCAATATTTAAAATAATTTTCATTTCCAAAGATGTTTGAGGTCACTTTTAAACAGAAATTTGAATTTTTTTCTGGATGAAAACAGGTTTCGGAGCTGTGAACTCTACTTTTGGTTCTTAAGTTCCAAAACAATTTTTGAAAGAAAAATTAATTTTCTAATCAAACCATTAACTTGCAGTAAAATCTACATTATTAAATAAGCTGATACAGGAAATTGCAATATGGTAAGCTTGCGCTTAAGGTGCTACTCCATTTGCCCTGGAGCCTTTTAAGGACTTTACCAAGTGGGCATCATGTCTGGGAACCAGACTCTACCAAGATGCTTTGAAACTTCCCAGTGAATCTGCTCTAAGCTGTATTTCTGATCAGGAATCAAAACTTCCTCCATAATGGAGAGCTGAGAGAGGCGACCGCCACACATCTTCACAAACTCAACAAAGGCACTGCAAGAGACTTCACATTCTCCGAGGCCCACGGCCGACAGGTACTTGCACCGCTCGGCGATGCAGATCAGCTCCTCGTCCAGCGGCCGCAATCCATTGGCACACACCACCAGTTCCACCAGCCGCGGGCACGTCATCCCAACGCGGCCCAGCACGTCCTTGCTGACCGACCTGCCGAAGTAAAGGTGAGTGACGGGGATCTCGTAGCGAAAGAACGGGTCAAACTCCTCCTCGTACAAGAAAAAGTACATGACTAAATTCACTTTAGGAGAATGCTTGATGAAAGCGTCCCAGCTGCTCTTCTGAATCGTGTGGAACTGAGTCTGTCCGGGATTTTCGCTGACAACATCGATGCGCAAGTGTTCCAACCTGACGTGTTTCTCAGAAGACAGAGCCAGCAGCAGCTCATCGCTCAGCAGGTGGTAGTTCAGCGCCAGCTCACGCAAGCCATGGCACTGGTCAGCCACACAAAGGATACCTGCGAGAAGAGAACATTGTGCAAGGGGTTACACGCATAAAGGCACCGATGACTGAACAAGAAACAGGAGGGAATTTGGGTTTTGTGCACCTCTTTCAAACGTGCAACCAAAACCTTAAAACCAAATCGTACTGGACAACCTGAACATCAATCCTTTTCACAAGCAGGATCTTGTGACTTCTTTGTACCTACACGTAAGACAGACATACACAATGTGACTACATCTCTATTTTGCTGGGAATCCTAAAGAGGTGAACAAATACATTAACAGAAGTGACAAATATATAAATCGCATATTCTGGCTGTTCTGCCCTGTTGTAAGGCCACATATACTCAACCTCATTTTTGTAAAAAGTCCTTACTCGTGATAAAAGTATTTCCTTAGCCAGCTCTGGAAGAACTGCTGACTGCTCTGTGGCTGACAAAGCAACTGTGAATGAAATCTGTCATCTGAAGAAAAGCAAACGTAAAGCAAAAGTAAAATGAATGTTACATTTTAATTCAATACAGAGGCTGCTGCTGCCAGTATTTGTTTTTTCTGGGAAAGTATAAATGGTTAAATTTGGAAAAGCTACTGCAAAAAAGAGGCAAAACACTAAAAATTTGGAGCAGTAATTTCTAGAAGAGCAATTTTCACACTCTCTTTAATGATTCAATATAATCTGCTGCTCACAGAAGACAAAAACATTAAAAAGAGAATTCAGGTCAGTCTAAGGTTTCCACTCCTACTATTTGTAGATACAAACGATGGCATTATACTGGTAACAGTACTGAAAAAAAAATAAAAAGCACTCAGAACAGCATACAGTCCTCTGCATTTCATGTGACCCAGAAAACTATGAAATGTGGGATACAGCCTTTCCATTAATAGAGGGGATGAGAACATAGCATTTAACATGGAACTGAAAAACCTGAACTCAATACACTATAGCTCTGAAGCAACAGGAAGAAATTCAGAAAACAGCAGTTATTTTAAGGTGCAGCTATTAAACTTAAGCCTATACTGAGCATAGAAACATTTTGCATGAATCAGAAGGGTTACTATGATCACTCTCTAAGGAAACTCAGACATGCTGCTTCAGAATACCTAGGTCTGTTGAGATATGAAGTATTTCAGGCATATATATATTTTCAGGCATATGTATATTTTCTCCTCTCGACAAAGCTTGTTGTCCTGGCTGCCATCCAATCCTTGTTAACTTTATAGGTACATTATGGACCAGTATAAAGCAAAAAGGGAAGAGCTGGGGTTTAACTTACTGTGATTTTTATGGGTCTAGAACTGGATATGCAGAGTCTGTCAATGCAATTATGCATCCTACATACAGAGCTAACAGTGAATACAGTGTAGACAGCAACTGGAGGGCCTGCCTGGGGCCCACATACTTCACAGAACATCTCTGGGCACTGCCAACACCTTTGTCTCACTGGGAGGTAAATGGCTCTGCTCTCTCATCTTACTGCACAGCATTGCATAAAAAAAATCCCTGACCCATGATGTCCCTGATGCAGGCACACTTGACACACACTCTGCTTCCCAACTCCCACTCCAAGAGAAGCAGCCCTCCTATCCCCATGCCAGAGCAGAAACATCACCTTTACAGAACACTTCCATTCCCTCTGTTCCAACAGTTAGTATTTCAAAGCGGAAACAACAAACAGAAGAAACTTCAGATGAGCTCACAAAGATTAGAAATACATCACTGCCTTTGTTTCTCCAGCACAAACTCAAATGTGCCTATTTATCTTTGTACAGTAACTCTGAGCAATTCCCTGTTTGATACCAATCTTTTTCCTTTAACCCTGCAGTAGTGGAGTTTCATTACTCTTTTCAGTCCTTCACTAAAAATTTCTTCAGAACCGACCTAGTAGTGAACGTTCTCCCCTCCTCCAATCTGAAGATATTTGTGCTGCCTATAAGTAATTAGCTTTGCAACTCAAAGCCTTTTTGGTTCAAAAAAGTTTTTCTAAATTTACTGCAGCCTGCTAATTATAATATTCCCATTATAAAAAAAAAAAACATCCAGGTCACATTTTCCTTCAAGAGACTCATTTTTGCAGCCTCCCTGCTCTTGAAGCCAGCTATCCATGTACCAGCTTCTTTCCTCTGTTCCACTTGGTGGGTTGTCCCTCCCTGGACACCAGGTGCCCTCCAAAGCTGTGCAATCACTCCTTTCCCCAGCTGGGCTGGGGAAAGAGAATACAATTAAAAACTCAAGAATGAAGATAAGGGTGACAGAGATCACTCACCAATTACCATTATGGGTAAAACAGACTCAACTTGGGGAAATCAATTTATTATCAACTGAATCAGAGTAGGGTAATGAGAAATAAAACTGAATCTTAACACACCTCTGTCACCCTGCTTTTCAGCCTTCTAAATTGGAGTCAGAATTTTCTCACACACTTTCATGTAAACAAAGCATGTTTTTCTGTAATTATCTATATGGTTTACATTCCTTTCTGTAGGAGAGACAATTGATGGACACTTTCTCAGACCAGTGGAAGTGAAGAGGTTGAAACTCAGTCTCCCAATGTGGTCTCTTCTCTAAAAATCTATATAAGCTGAAAGAAAAAAACTCTTCCCCTGCTCTGACTCCGCTGTGGTCACTAGTTTTTCCCTCGTGACGGTAGTGCACCACACCTTGCTCTCACTCCTTTGTTCTTTCCAGGCTTAACCCCCTCATGATTTTCTCTACCTCGTTCTCTCCCAGAAGCACAGGGGAACAGGGAATGGAGGCTGTTGTCAGTTTGTCAGACATTGTCTCTGCCGCTCCTTCCTCCTCAGGGGGAGACCCCTCACACTCTTTCCCAGCTTTAGCATGGAGTCCCTCACATAGGAGCAGTCCCACGAACTTCTCCAGTGGGAGTCCTTCTCAGACTGCAGTTCTTCAAAAAATGCTCCAGCATGGGTCTCTTCCATGGTGTGCAGTCCTTCAGGAATAGACTCGTGTTCTTCACATGGTCAATTCCTGCCATCAAGCCTGCTCCAGCATAGGCTCCTCTCTTAACTCTTCCTTCTAAGATTCTTCCAGCATGGGCTTCCCACAGGCTCACAGCCTCCTTCAGGCATCCACCTGTTCCAACATGACGTCCTCCACGGGCTGCAGGTGGATCTCTGCATGGCTGCCTCACCATGGTCTGCACCACGGGCTGCAGGGGAATCTCAGTTCCAGCACCTGGATCAGCTCCTGCCCCTCCTTCTTCACTGACCTTGGTGTCTGCAGAGATGTTTCTCTCATGTATTCTCACTCCTATCTCCAGCTGCAATCGCTCTCCTGCAGTACCTTTTCCCATTTCTTACACAGGTTATCCCAGAGGTGCTACCATTGTCACGGATGGTCTTGGCTCTGTTGTACATGGGGAAGCTTCTGGCAGTTTTCACAGCAGCCACTCCTTAGCCCCCTCACTGCCCCACAAAACAGTGCCATGCAAACCCAGTGCATTCACTTGGTTCTCCATCTCAAGGCACACCCATACTTGAATTAAGCAATTAAACTCTCCTACTGT
This sequence comes from Cettia cetti, assembly GCA_013401135.1. NCBI lineage: Eukaryota > Metazoa > Chordata > Aves > Passeriformes > Sylviidae > Cettia > Cettia cetti. Next base: position 85,118 of record VZUI01093060.1, on the reverse strand, counting down.
TTGCTTAGCACTCCCTGGTTTTGTTACTAATGCTTCTTATCCAAATCTATTCATCTCCACTCCATTAAGGACAATAGTGGCTGTGCTCCTTAAACAGGCACAACCATTTCTTATCCATTGTTCCTTCTATTTAAAACCATGCAAGACACATCAATTAGAACACACCCATGTCTCCTCCCAAATTATCAAGTGTATGATGTTCCAGTGAAGCATTCTAGCAAGGATTATCCACAAACCAGCAAAGTCTGCTACAGCTGACAAGTTACTGTTCAATCCAAGTCCAAGGAAAAGACTCTCTCTGCCTAGTGACAAATAACTGCTAAAGCCTTTTCCTCTTGACAGACACATTACAGCTCTTGCACTTCTCAGACACAGGGATTCTCAAAAAAACAATTTTAAGTTGGAAAAGCCAGTCCCCAAAGCCAACCTCCATCTATGATTAGAAAGCTTTGCAGGAGGCAATATTACAGTTAAATTGTGAACCCTTTGCGGGACCAGGCTGTTGCAAAACATCCTGCAATTTTAGGATTTCTTTATACAAAACCAAGCACAAGGTTTGTCTGAGAGCTACACTTGCAAAAGGTATTAAGTTTGTTTTGTTTGTTATCCCTACAATAACACGCCCTCTGCAACAGTACTGCTTTCCCTCTTCCCCTTTTAAGAGTCCTGCTGGTAAATTTGACAGATAATGCACCTAGCATTTATAGTTGCAATGTATTTGCATGGAGAAAGTTATGGTGTTACAGTTTCTATAGTCTCTACTCATCCTCAGAAGAGGAATCATACTTCGTTGCCAGCATTTCGTTTACAATTCCTCTTCCCTTTCTCAGTGTAAAACTGTAAGTGTTAAGCTGATGGGCTGTGAATAAATCTTAAACCTGCTGTGCTTTGCAGAAGTCTGCCACAAATGTTAATTCTGTGAACTTCAACAATCTTGACTGATTTCATTCTGATAAGAGCTGGCTTCATTCTTGTTACAGACACACTTAAGAGTGTTAGAGAAGTACATTTGGTAACAGTAGTTTTGTGCAGCTCAGTCTCATTTCCCCTTTTTGATGCTGTCTGCAGTTATGCTCCAGCAATGACTTTCTTTCAGAATGACTAAACCAGCATCTTCCTAATGCATGGCATGGCAACAGTCAAAACCCACACACATTAAAGTACGGAAAAGAAACTTGTATTCAAAAAAAAAGCTTAATTGTATTGGAATACTTTGTCATTGCACAAATAGTGCACCATCAATTTGATATATTTTCATTAAGTTCCACATGAGGTTAGCTATTTGCCCACAACAGACATGCACTATTTTATTATTAGCCCATTGGCCAGTGTAGTAGTAGGAGAGATGGATTGACCACCAGCTGAAAGTACTTTATGCAGGGACAGTCACCAGTAACACCATGCTCATCTTCCCTCTTACCACACCCCTATTTTATCAGAGGTTTCCCACAGAACTTAATGCACGCATTAAAAAATCCCAACCAACCAAAAAATCCCAAACAGGCTAACCCCAAAACCACAGTAGCTTACCAGCTGGAGAAACATGAGGACAACTGCTCATTTTCAACAGTTTAAGTGTGTCGCTGTTGTTAGCCACCAGAACCTTGAGAGATGGATCATCTACTGGTGTGTCATCAATCTTAAGTGAAGAGAGGGATTTGGAGTTCACAAACACCACTGTCAGTGCAGAAATAAAGTGAGACTGAAAAAAAAATTAAATAAAAGAGTAGTATCTGAAGTAAAAATCTCAATGGTTTTATACTGTACACAGCAGTCCTACTTTTTACTTCTTATTTGTTGAAAAAGCATTCAATATTGTGTAATCAAAAAACAACACTAAAACTGACATTTTTAGTAGAGAAACCGTAATTATTTTTTGCTATCCATTTATGAATTGGGCAAATCAGAATGCATAACATTAGATGTTAATTAAGAACCTGACTCTGGGCAATCCACTGCACAAATTTAAATCTACAGAAAGACCACAAGCAAAGGGAAGCCTAGAAGCCCTAATCTGAGGATATTTTTATGTCCTTTGAACAGATGAGGCAAGTCACACTCTAAAAGAAGCATCTTCTAGAAGAGGAATTCCCAAATGGAGAGTTGTGCTGCATTGCTGAGATGCAAACAGTCAGGAGTGTTTGTATCCAAAGCCAAATGACTGTACTGCCTGCCTTCCACCCAAACAGGAGTACTTAAGAGCTTGGATGGATTTCTTGGAAAGCTAACTGGAGTGGTCCAAACAGAGTCAAGACACAGGAAATCAATTAATTACTGAATAAGCAGCATAGATAAGGTAGGACAAGTACTCAGCATTTTTGCATAACCACTGAAACTTATCATTAAAGACAGAGCCCTGGAAACCTAAACTTGAGAAACACAGACTAAGGAGCAGATACAGCAGTGACTGTACAAACCACTGGTGGTAAGAAGTGAATAGTTCAGGATTTCTTACAGGACTGACTAAACAGAAGACTTCAAAAAAGTATTTTCTCCATGTGCTACATTAAGTATCTTAAAAAAAATTGACCTACTATTTGGATTTCAAGCCTGTTTCACTCTGAGCCTCAGGCACATATTCTGAATACAGATATATGAGAGAAGGCCTGGCAACAATATTTGTTCATTCTTAGGTGATATATTTGTGATTTTTGATAAATTGCCACACAATTAGAGAATAGAACTTACTGCTTTCACCTATACACAAACTTTCAAAGTGAGTTCACGCAAATGGAAACAGGAAACTCAACTCAGAATCTTTATGCACTTGGGCTTTAGGGACCACTCCAACTATCCTGACAGTACACTGCTCATAGATGTTAAGTACAGAAGAAAAGATGATTTAATATTATTTCAGCTCTGTATTATGAGAGTGTTAGTACTGTGTTTTTATTCTCTGTGTTTAGAAAAAGAAGGCTGTTAAACAGGAAGGCAAAGAAAGTTACCCACACTTATAAAAAAAGGTAACTTGACCCTTCCAGTTTGAAGAGCTAATTGGAAACAAGCAATATTCCAACATGTAAAAGTTGGGCTTTTCAGTATTGCTACATCTGTAGTCTGTAGTATGATTTTTTAAAAGATTCTACACATCTAGAATGTACTTAGTGAAAAGACAGGCAACACAACTCTAAATATGAGTTACAGATATTTGCCCCATGTCAAGTCACTTGACAACAAAACAGCAATGATGAAGATAATGCCAAGTAGTTCAGACTTCCTATACAGTCTGATAAAAATAAACCCATTGCCAAAAAATCTAAAACCACAGCAAAGTATTAACCATTTTCCAAATTAATTCATCCTTGGCTGCTTCTCATCTAATGGACCTGTCACTAACAGCTTCCCACAAGAATTCAGTCATGGCCAAATTCAATTCTTTAGTTTCACTAGCTGTCCCTTATGCCAGTGATGAAACTACTGAAGTTGTAAACACCATAAGGCAAATTATTCTTAGAGCTAATTTGGGCTTATTTTAAATCTATTTTTTAAATGCCAAATGTGAACTTACTGAGAACAAAAAAGGAAGCCTGTGCTTTATAAGCCTTGAAGCTGAGTAAGAACATAGCATGCACAATTACAAGTAATTACTCAGAAAGCTGGACATGACCCTAATATATCCCTCCAGTAAAAACTAAGAAAGCTAAAGCAGCATTCAGATTAATAAAGAAAACAATAAGAAAGAGCTGAAAGTATTTTTAATACGCTGTGGATTGTTTTCACTACATTCAGGTTTTCTTATCATCACACCTTGAAGAATATCAGAAAAGGAAAAAAAATCGGGGCAAAACTAGTAAATATCTGAAAAGCCTCTTTGATAACTACGAATTAAAAATACGTATTCAAGAGAGCTACATGATGCGGCAGTGACCACTGCAATAACTGATAACTCTCCTGTAACCAACCTTACCTGCAGCCTGCTTCCTTTCCCAAGGCTGTCTCTAGTTCTTCCTTGTCCTCACTGCCATCACCAGCATGAGATCTAGCTAACAGTCTGTTTGTATCCTGCCCTTCACAACCACTCCCCTTCTCCTTAGCAATAGTACACGTCCACCTCACTAGCAGGAATGCTTCTCTAGAAGCACATGTAAGAGATTTGTTGTCTTCCAGATTAAATGCCTTCTAACTAGATTTGATTTTGGTAAACATGCAAGGTAGAAATCTTGACTGAAAATTTCAGAAATACAATGCACTTCACCAAGGATGCTGACACAACTGCATGACATGCCTGACAGGAAGCCCTGCAAATCACAATCCTATTTCTTTCCGAAGAGATCAGAAGCCCTCTGGCAAGTCCACATGGATAAAACTCTACCACTCATTTGATTGTAATTGTCTCCTAAACAAACCCCACAACACAATTACACAGACCTGAACAGTCTAGCCTCTTAAACTGCACCATGTTGCTCAGCACTACATTGAGGTCAACAGACAGGATGACTTGAAAGAACAAGGTCAGGTCTACATTCTCCCATGATTCAGAGACGGAATGGAACTTGATATATCCATCACTGTACATATTAGCTCCTCCCTTTATTAGAGACCAGACCACTAATGAACTTTAATCCAAGATTCATATTTCTACAATAGAACTTTTCATAAAGTTACAGAAGTACTGTATGAAACACTGCAATACTTTGCAATAGAAAATATACATAATAAAATACCTTTGGTAAATCCATGAAGCTTGGCCGGGCAGTTGAAATTAGCCCAAGTGTTTTCAGAGAGCAATTCACAAGCTGTGATAAAATATCACAAGCTGCTTCTGCAGATTCCTTGCTACTGTCCACCTTAAAACAAAACGAATTTTGTGTTCAGAAAGCACTGCAAATACACTCTTTAACTTTTTTTTCACTTTGTCTTCTGAAACGTGATGGCAAAAAAAATCTTCATTGTGAATTCATCAATGTTATTCTTTATTCCCAAAAAAAGTATGAACCAAAATTCCAAGACTGTTTGCTATAAATTTACTACTCTTCTAAACACCTTGGTAAAATATAGCATGGTGAGGGGTCAGCTAAACAGCTTGTTCCAAGACACTCATTCCACATCAAGTAACAATCTAGTGGAGGGTCCAGAGCCATTCCAATTCCTCTTTACAAAAACACAAGAATTCTATAAATCCTTTACTACGTGCAAAAGCCACTTCTTTTTGCAGTGGCTCAGTTGATAAAATTCAGCTGCTGGAGAGTTAAGTGCATTACCATATGAACCTGTGTGACTGGCCCTACACTGTTAAAACCACAACAGATGCAACGGATAATCTAAAAAACCCAAACCAAGCAAACCAACACAAACCTCAAAACTTCATTAGTCAGCTTGCTGCCCAACCAAATCACCTGGAGTGTCTCCAGTGGACTTCCCCTGAGCCTCAGATGTGCTTTCTGAATAACCCTTATGTACAGCAGCCATGACAGCTTTGCAAGCCTACAGAATACTACAAAGCTTGGTCACAGGATCAGATTTAACTCCACCATAAGCCATGCTACCTTGGCAGCAACAGATTAAGTCCAATAAACGTTCATTTTCTCCTCAAATACAAGCTGAAAACCCTTGACTTTCAACAATTTCATCTTTCTTTGCCTACAGAAAATACCCTTCATGTTTTCAGCCTTTACAGAGAAATGGTGAGTGCTACACTCACTTCCTTGTGTATTCTGCAGCACTGAGGACAACTGAAGTGACATGTGAAAGAAGTGATGGATCACCCTTCAAGCAAAGAGCACCTGAAATTCTTTGGGTGTAAAGCAACATAGACAGGAGATAAGACACTGGGAGGTCACTCCACTACAGCCCTAGGTTTTCTTTATTTGGATGCTGATAAAAGCCCTGCAAGTCTTGTGGTAACAGTTTGTACCTGGTATTGCAAGCAAGCAGTAGCAATACATGTGATCAAGCAGAGGTGACTCAGCTACTCACATGCTAATGATTCCAGCATTAGAACTGCCTGATCTCAGAAACAAGTATGCTGAACTTGCTGCAACGCATTTCCCTTCCAAATTTCTCACATAGCTGATGCATATGCAGCCATGAGATTCACAGCACCCTTCCAAAACACGCTGGTATGTAAGCCCACATTAAAGGTTTTCATCTGCTGAAAATAATTCCACAGTGTGAACAGAACCAATTCTCATCAAATGGTGTTTCTCAGCCAGGCACAATCAGCACATGCACTATCCTGCACAAATCCCATGTACTTTTTCAGCCCCCTGAAACGCAGTTGTGCTAAGTACAGACAATCCCATACAATTTAATATTAAAACTGCTAGTTGATGACTAGTAGTACTGAAGTCACTATCTGTGCATTAGATGTTTTCAAACCATGAATATTAGAGCCAAGTAACTACAGGATGTGAAATGGGGAAATGCTCAACTTATGCATCCTGACTGAACTTAATTCTGAGGCAGTAACCCACACATGCAGTCGTATCAGAACTATCTCTGTGCACTTCATGAAACAGAATTTTAAGCAGCTAAACTGCTACAAACCCTCCTCAAAATACCAAAAAAGCCAAAACCAATTAAAAACCCACAAAAAAAGAAAAAACACACAAAAAAACAGACAAAAAACCCCAAACCACACCACCAACCAAAAAAATTCCCATCTAACAGAAATAAGACACTGAAAAGGTATGTTCAGTACTGTTATTCCAAGTTTTGGTCCTGAAAATATATCCAAATAAATTAATTGGGAGGTAACCTCCATGTCTACATGTCCATTTAGAGAAACCCTTTCTTTCGTATATTATGCCTGAAAACAAGGCAACTTACCACACTGACAGCTGCCCTATTCCTTTTAGAATAAAAGTTACTTTAAAAAAGCCTATAAAATACACTACCTTGAAGCTAACATACTGCAGGTGATTGGAATGCCTCTTTATTATTTGCTTGATTAGTTCAGGGTGTGTAGTCCTCAGGTTGGATGTGGCTGGTTGATTCAGTTCAAACTCAAAGCACCTCCAGAGATCTGGCATATGAAACACTTGGTTCCAGTTCCTGCAGACCTGGGATGCATGAGCACGATCCAGAAGTGGCAAGTACTGGAACACCTGCAGGATAATGTCTTGGAGCAGGTTTGCCCAGTCAGGACTCTGTACAACTGTGGTTTTCTTCTCTACAACCTTGTGTCTCTTGCATTCCTTCTCAGCTGTGTCTTCAGATGAACTGCTGTTGGCCTCATTAGTTTTCCTTCCTCGTTTCATTCTATAGAAGTAGAAAAAAGGACAATCTATTTATCTTGTAAACGTGAAAGAGCTGAGAACAATATTAATAGAAAACTGTGGAGGTGAAAAAAGGTACTTTATGCAACAACACCTTGGCAGGGTTTTTTTCCCTGCCATATATAAAGGAAAAAAACCCAAGTAACAAACTAAAATGGCAGTGCACAAATAACATTATCATCTAAACTGATATCTTTAATATTACTTCTTTAATCATTAACAGTGCCAACCCATTTATAACAGTCACTCTCCTTTCAGTGTTTCATTTGTGTGTTTGAGAACACTTTGAACCTAATTTGTTTTACTGTGTTGTTGATTATTACTCTACTGTTCTATAATGGAAGGATAAACTTCTAAACAATTTTTTGAACACTGACATAAATATTGCGGCTCCAGTCCTATTTATTAGGAACAAAACTTGAAACTGTAGAGATAAAAATCAGGCAAGAAAGTAAATAATTACTGTATGCATGCTTGCAGGCACTGCATATTGCAGATGTTGTATCAGACCAAATAATTTTTTTCTCAGAGAGGAAGACTATTTTCTTTTTTAATTTATTTATTTAAAATACATTACTTTTAATAGGCATCTGTTTTAAATCAGCATCCTTAAAAATATATTTCATCGAGTCCATTGGTGTGCTTTCACTTTTCCAACTAACTAGTGAATAGGGATTACAGAAGATTTCCAGTAACAGTGTGGGAAGTTTCAACCCCAAAAAAAAATTAGTGAAGAGGCAGAAAAATTTCTTCAAAATTGTATTAAATTCAGCAAGCCTGAGGTAAAAGATTGTAGCATGTGCTTTTTCCATAATGGCAACACTTAACCAACTTCTACCATATATTACATTATTAGAGAGGAAAAAAACCCTTACCACTACATATATCTGAAATAAATCTAGGGCTCTCTGGGTTTTAATCCAAATGTGTTCTTTTGTATGTGCCATCTTACAAGTGAACTTGGCATGTGATCATTTATTTTTAAAAGCCTCAGGGTGATGCACATCATGTCCTAAAGGGCTCTGCTACCTCATGCTCAACTACAAGGTGCTCAATTCCAGTCTCTAAAGAGCTTAGAGAATCCAGGGGTGGGGACACATAAAGCACCCCCAGTCTCCCTGATTTCTAGAAGATAAACAAGGACTTCATACACAGCAAAATTATTCTGGTTTAACATTAAAGTACATGTCTAGGATTATAATATGCCCAGTCCTTCTGGAATCTGGAAAGTTAAGTTTCCCTACTATGTACTGTGACTAAGTGTGGTAGGACTTCTTAAAACAAATGCCAGCTAAAAATTATACTGTTCATAAACCAATGCATCACAGATTATTTTCTCAAAGCCAGCACCTCCCTACCTATCTTTAAAAGGCTTTAATCCTAGCTACTCACATGACAGAAGCCAGCTATCACTTAAAGTCTAAAGCCACTCAGAAGATGATGCAGACAAACCTGAACATATGGTCACAAAAGACTGATGAAGAAAATTTGTCTCAACTTTTTCCAACTCCTGTTTTTAGTCCCAGCATACTGGGAGGCAAGCAGAGGACAAAAACAGTACTGGGCAAAAATCTCTACTTGCTTCCTGAGAACTCTTTTCCATGATTCAGTTCCTGTCTCTGGCACTATGCAGAACACAATTCCTGTGCTGGAACAAGCTTTCTGTTGCTGAGCCACTTCACCAGTCAAGAAAAGCAAGAAAACTGAAGAGTGACTCAGAACCATCTGCAACTAACAAAAATATAAAGGAATTGGATTTTGCAACTGTGAAACTAGAATTCAACTAAAATTAATCAAGAATTAATTGGCAAATCCACTGCAAGCCTGTCATGTTTCTGTTAGAGCTAATAACTCAGCACAGTACAAGAACAATATTTATAATAAGCTAGTCTAAAATGCAACATTAGTTTAAGCTTTAGGCTAAACAGATATTTCAAATAACTAGGTTACAACGAGCATTCACCACAAGCAAGCTATGAACTTGCCAAATTCAGGCTTGCCTGTTTGATGTCCAAGTCTTTCCAAAGCCATCTGTAAAAAGCCACACAAGGTACTGCTAGACAGGGCTCTCCAAGTATTCCTTTACAGAGATCCTGTCTCCTCTTTTGCTAGCAAGGTAGTAAACCTGCATAAATGTTCCAGTTAGGTAGGCTACTTTTATCACTGCATTAAGATAGGGTTTGGGGTTTTTTTCCTCTCTTTTTTGTCTTCCTTTCAGAGAAGACCAGGAGGGAGCTGCCACTGACAAAACTGTATTCATTTTTCCTCTGGAGAAAATGCCTCTGGGATGTGCTGATAGGAGTGGACTAGATCACTGACAGCTCTCAATGTGCAACTCTGAGCTAACTGGGATGAGCTGCAAGTAGTTAATGTATGCTGGTTACAGACCAAAACCCACTCATGGAAATTGGGGGATACTATCACACATTTTTATAAACAGCCAACTTAAAAAAAAAAAGAAAAAAAGAGACAACACAGCCATCACTAGAGGTATACAAATGATGATCTCTTCTTCCAAGAAAATAAGAAGTTACATATTCTAAATGCCATGACTTCAAGCAAGGGATGGGGAAAAAAACCGCACCTTCTCAGACAACTTTGTTACTGACATCTTGTAATTAACAAGAGATCAAGCTTAACCTTTCAAAACTATTTCCTTGGCAAACTTCTTCCAAACAGGAAAGAAGTGTCTAAGCTCAAAATAAAGTTTTTTAATCCTAAGAACTGTGTGACTGTTTTGTCATCTAATTTTCAACCAATTTGTTCATCTAATTTTTGGGTTCTCATTTCAGACCTTAAAGTATCAGAATAAGTTTTCTTAAATTTAACTGCTTTCAACCTCTTCACACGCCAACAATAAAACAAATACAAAATTTAAAGAATGCATATTTGCCTGTAGAAGTTTAAAGGGCTATCTGAAAATACATTTATTTTTAAAAGGCCACTTAAGAGAGTAAACCTTTCTGGATATTTAACATAAGAACAAGCAAATGCAATTGGAAGTTCAGTTCACTTTGCTCTGCGTATCCAGTAATTTAAAGATCCGACCACTTGAAATCCAATGGCAACTTTTCAACAAGGAAAACATGGATGCAAAATTCCATGCTAGCAAATTACTGTATGAGTAAACCCTATTCTTCAAGGGATGATTGCTTATCACTTCTTAGCAATGCATCAATCTCGCTTTTAACTCTCTCTGACACACTCAGGACACACATGTATCACTTTTTCAAACTGCTGCTATAACGAAATTTACTTTAGAAGTTAAGATCTTGGCAGAAAGGGAAAAAAACCAAAAAACCAAAAAAAAGCAAACCAACAAAAACACCCAACTCTACCGGGGCAGAGAGATGAGTGAAAGCCGGGGTGCCTGACTCCTTAAGATTCTCCAAGTAAATTTCTCCAGCTATTATAAGGACTTGTTTCTGAACTCCGCACCTGGGCGCAACCCACGCTATCTTGTTTGCAATAGTCATGTCCTAATCACACAGTTCAGTCACCGAGCAGGAGGACGAGGAGGAGGAGGAGCAAAGCACGTGCTTAACATTGTTTTTATTGCCGAGTAAGGTGCAGCCAGAACGGCAGTTTAAAAAAAAAAAAACAACCTACAACCAAAACCAAACAAAACAAACCGTGGAGCTGTTTGCACCCGACTGATAACGCCGGCCCAAGAGCATGCCCAACCGAGCTGGCTGTGCCTCACCCCCGCACAAAGGCTGTTCTAGGAACACCAGGAATGCGCCAAAGGGGAGCACGGGCTGAACAGGGGGCGACCAAGGCACGAACCGAACCCCTCCCTGCCGCAAACAACCTGTTCCGCTGGACACAGCCAGGGTGTCACGATTTATTACCGCTGTCACGAGAAGGCTGCGAGGCAGCGACCTCCAAACACGACGGACCAGGATTTAAGGATCGCTTACTACTCCCGGGAGAAGGTTCCCCTCAGGGTCGGCTCCTTCCGGCCCGGCCCAGCCCAGCCCGGGGCGCGGGACTCCGACAGCCCGGCGGGCCCCGATCTCCGCCGCCGCCGCTGCTCGGAGCCCGCTCCTGGGGCCTGGGACCCTGCGGATGGTCCCGCGGCGCCGCCGCCCGCCCCTTCCCGCCCCATCACCTGGCGGCTCCCTGCTGCGCTTCGCATTAACCGGGGCTCGGGCCGCGCTGGCGCCTCCGCTCCGGCCACATCAGCTCTCTCCGCCAAGGCCGACCCCAACGCCGCCTCCTCCGCCCGGCCGTCCCGTCCGCGTCGCTGCTTCGCTCCTTCCCTGCCTCGCTCTCTGTTTACTTCCAGCGGCGGAAGCGACGCGGACCAGCCAAAATGGCGGCGGGCGGGGAGGCGGCGGCCCCGCCCTCCCCTGGGCGCACCCCGCCCGCGGCGCCTCGGAGCGAGGGACGGCGCCAGCTCCGCCTCCCGCCGGCTCTGCGCCGCGCCCCGGTGCTGGGCGGCTCTGCCTCGGGCAGGAAGAGAGCGGTGGAGGCTGGAGACGTACCGCTGCTAATCCCACAATCAGTTAGGTTGAAAAAGTCTTCGGACATCATCGAGTCCAGCCTATGATCGAACACCTCCATGTCAACTACACGATGGCACTCAGTGCCTCCTCAGTGCCGCGTCCAGTCTCTCCTTACATGTCTCCAGGGATGGTGACTCCGCCACCTCCTCAGGCGGCCCATTCCAATGCTCAGCCACCCCTTCGGTGAAGAAATTCCTCCTAATGTACAACCTTAACCTTCCCTGGCGCAGTTTATGACTATGTCATCTTGTCCTGTCACTGTTTACCCGGGAGAAAATGCCGACCCCGACCTGGCTACAAGCTCCTTTCAGATGCAGAAAGTGACACAGTTACCCCCTGGCCCTCCCCTTTCTTCAGGCGAAACACCCCCAGCTCCCTCGGCTGCTCCTCCTAGTGTTTGAGTTCCGAGCAGTTCAGCAGTTCATCGCCCTTCCCTGGACGCGCTCCAGCCCCCCAGTGTCTTGGCTGTAGTGAGGGGCCCAGACCGGGACACAGCACTTGAGGTGCCGCCGCACCAGTGCCGAGTACAGGGGACAATGCCTGCCCTGGTCCTGCTGGCCACTCTACTGGGACACAGTCAGGATGTCGTTGGCCTTCTTGGCCATCTGGGCACGTTGAATATTGCCAGCAATGGAGCTGGATCTTCATCGTCAGTACAGCCAGTTATGTTCTGTGATTTGAAAGCCCCGTGTGAGGCTGGCCTTATGAATAGATGTAAGAGGGAAAGCAAACCGCCAATGTGTCCTGGGGCTGACAGGCGCCGGGAATGATGTGCTTGGGATTTTGCCAGGCAGAGAAGACAAAGTGATATGTGACATTTCCCATGGGCTGCAAATGCCTTGTCATCATGTGCCCTTCACGCATGATGTAGTGGTACACTCCAATGTACTTCATTTTTCAGCCCTGTATGTGTCCAAACTCTTTAGAGTCGATGAGATTCACAAAACTTAATTATTCATTTATTGAAAGCTATAATAAATAAATTACTGCTCGAATTGTTTGTAATCCCAATTCCTGTCATTAAGTTTCTTGGAAACAGTACTTGTGATCCAGTGCTCGCCCCAGTCTTGAAATGGCTTTGAAACATTTTTCAGTGGTCACTCAAATGTCACCATCCCTGAGATCTTTAAGAAGCACTGTATTGAAATACATTTCCTTGCATACTTTAAGCCTTGGGTGGTTTTTTTAGTTTTTTAGTTAGTTTGTTTGTTTGTTTGTTTTGCTAAGTCTTGTTCCTTGAGATTATCAGTGGGAGGGGAAAAATACTTATTCAGAAACACAATTGTTTTTCAGTAAGAAACACAATTTTTTGAGTTTCTGTGAGAAAATAATATTTTTTTCCATTTCAGAATATTTTAAGCTGTTCACTAAAGCTCAGCCATTATAGTTCTGTATTTATGTGTATTTATGAATCTACATCCAGTCTTCAGCTTTTCAGGAAAAGCAACAAAAATCTGGAAATAAGAGGTGAGTTATCACTTCACCTTGAGCAGATTAATGAGTATCTTAGACTACCTAGTAATAGCAAATATGTTACTGTATAATTTGCTCAGTTATATGAGACAGCTACATAAACCTTGGTAGGTAATGAGATGTGTTTATGAATGAAGCCAATACTGGCAAGAAACCTGCAATAACTGTTTTGCCATCCTCATCTGGAAATGTTCCTGTGCTCACTGCTTAGGAATTCTCTTTTCAGCCCTTGTGTTCCAGTTCAGAGCTGGTTTCCAACAGTGGGAAGATAACAATGCCCCAATTACAGTTTCTAGTAAAGACAAGTAATATTTGCAAGTATGTAACTTGCAAACTGCTGGAGATGTAGGAGACAAAGTCTGCAAAGACTGACTGCAAAGGTTGGAACTAGACCTGGGCCCAGTCTGTGGGAAGAAAGATCTATTTTTTATCAACAAATACAGAGCAAGCAGCTGCTCTTTCTCCTGGTCACCTCTCTCACTGTTTTAAGGCAGCATTAGATGCGTTGTGATGTGACTGAGCTATGTCATGTGAAGTCAGTAAAAATATATTTTCATCAAGGTTTATGCTCTGATCAAATTCTGGTGTCTCCAGAAAAAAAAAAAAAAAAAAAAAAAACAACCAAAAACCAACAAAAACTAAAGAACAAACATCTTTTGACCAAAATAAATAATTTCTGAGTTTGTGTAGAAGTCTTGGGAGAGGTAACAGCACCAATTTCATTATTTTTAAGGTAACATTAATTTAAAACCCTTACTTGCATTATCCAAGTTTCACTGTATTGACTTACTGGGAGGGACTTCTTACAGAGCTGAGCAGTTACAATTTGCTGCCTTATCTTCGGAGTAAACAAAGTTTGGCTCACTGCCTCCGCCCTTCTTTGCTTTGTTGTAACCGCCTGTGTAAGTTTTAGGCGCCCTTTGTGTGTGTAAGAGAGGAGAACAAGTGCAGAAAGAACTCCCAGCATCACACTGTTTGTGGACACAGCAGCTAAAATCAGCAAGAAAGACAGCTGCAGCTCTGTCCTTGGGGCCAAACCTGGACATGGTGCAGAGCACTGACAAAAATGTCTGTGGGGAAAGCACAAGAACTGGGCAGTTTATCAGAACTGAACAACAAACCTGCAGGCAGCAGGTGATGTGGGCTCCTGCTGGAGCAGGGTCTGGTTTAGCTGGCAGGCAAAGCCCTGCAGAGCTCTTGGACTGAGGTAGCTGGCACTGAGATAGGTGGCAGCAGGTTAAGAAGGGGCCAAGCAGTAAAGGTTCAAAGAACATCTACGGGTCTGGGCTGGTCTGTGAAAGATCTGTGTTGTTGCCAGGAGTGGCTGGGCACTTTGGAGCTTTAGTCAGTAACTTGGATATACATCCATCAGGTGTGTCTGCATTCAGTAGTGTCTCTGCCTTACTAATCACTTAACTAACAGCAGATGGGTTTTTGAGAGAGGACTATTTTAATTTTTTTTTTTTTTTTTTTTTTTTTTTTTTTTTTTTTTTTTTTTTTTTTGTAAGCTTTCAGTAGTAACAGAAAAATGCCAGGGCCTGTGCTGAGCCCTGCTATACAAAAACGAGACTATTGAGGAAACTGCATTGTAGCTTTTTATTTTTCCAAAAGAGGAGAAGCTCTCTGAAGTTTCAGTTTTTCTGGTGGGAGAGTTACTCACCTATAGCAGAGATGTGAAGCAGCCTTCATTGTCACTATGTGAAGATGAGAAACAGCCCACAGACATAAAAGCCAAGAGACAGCCAGTAAAATCCCAATGTCTAACAGGGGATCTCACCACCTCAGGCTGAGGTTGTACAGCACACCTCATTTCAGCTGGCAGACTGCCTGCCTGATAAAGCCACGGCAACATTTCAAATGCCAGGTCTTGACTGTAAATGCTGCACCTCTTAGCACTGAAAGTCTCCTGTGCTGATTTTCTGACTGTATTCAAGTAGCTCTGAAGCATTCCTGAAGCAAGCAGCGTTGCTCCACCCTGATAAGACTAGCTTGCATTTGGCTAGGATAAGAGTGCAGAGGGGAAAATCATAGAAGCAGTTGGAAGAGAGTTAAGTAATCATAGCAGACCAGATCCAGCTATGATGAAAGTATGTCAGGCTTGCAGGGCATGTGTAGCCCACTCTGATTACATGAAGAAAGAAGATCTGAAAAATATGAAGAATATTAATGTGATTAGTACTGGCTGAAAGACCTGGTCTAGAATGTCTGTGACAATCTTAATTCTCAGCAGATTGTGCTGAAAAAGAAAAAACAGAGGAGAGCTGAACCTGTTCTTTATAAGTGCCAAAATAAGTGAATGTTTTTCAATAATGGATATAATTAGGGAAACTTCCTGGTTTTATTTTCTTAATATGTCTATACAGGAAGATTTTCTGTGGTGAGAAACTTATACTGTTAGAATGTAGTATTATGAACTGATAAAATAAGTATATTCTATCCGTCACAAGCAAGACCCTACAGAATAGGAGCTGTAACTCAACTTTTTTTTTTAATAGGAGCTGTAACTCAACTTTTTTTTTTTTTTTTTTTTTTTTAACAGTAGCTGCAGATAAAATGGTCTTTAAACCAGTGGGTCTCAGTTTAAGGCCTCATGGCTACAGAAAAATAAAAAGCTAAAACTTAGGAGGAGCAACAGCAGGACAGAGTGTTGCAGGCTACAGGCTGATTACCTGGTGTTGTTTCTCATGGTTCAGTAGAACCTGGAGATAATTATTTTAAAAGGTTCCTCACTGTCTAAATATTGTTTCTTTCTCTAGAGTCTCTAGTAATTCTTTCCAGATGAATGGCTCCCATGGTTGCTTCATGGGTACAAGCTGTAGTACCACTCTATTTTGTTAGGTTATACAGTAAAACCTGCTGTTTGCTGGAGCCCCTCTGACAGGGGAGTTGTGTGGCATGGCCTTGGCTAGGGCTGCCATACAGACAGGCAGAGTGGGCTGAGCTGTGCCCAGCAGCACAGACAGAACCTCATCTTTGCCATGGTGTGATCCATGGACAAAACAATGCTGCTGGAAAGGGCAGTGCCAGCTCATTGATAGGTTGGTCTGACAGCATCCTGGTAGAGCAGTTCTTTGGTTTACAAGAATTTTCTCTGTGCTTTGTGTGGCTCCTTGCAAATCAGTTCAGCTGACTCTGCCAGTGGGTGAGAAGATAGTATAATTAGAGAGCCACGGTGGTAAAAATTTGGTAAAAATTCCCAAACAGACTTATTGCTAAGAGGGAGCTGGCTTTTGTATTAGGATTGGCCTTGCTACCAAGGCATGGAGGAGGGTACCTTATGTGTCATGTGAAATGTGTCCTGCAAGGACACCCTAAAGCTGGTTTTCAAACATGGCTTGCTTCTGTCTTGTATCCCAGCACTGGAGACAAAACCCAGAAGTTATTCACCAGTTCCTTGAATGTATGAGAGTGCTGGATGAACAAAGTCCTGCCAGTGGGCACCTATTCATGGGAAATGTCAAATTCAGTCAGCAGTAAGGCACTCAGGGTGTGCTAAAATGTAGGATTTGCTTGGTGGGAGGTACATAGTTGTGGCCAGCCTCCATCAGGAGGGAAAAAAAGATTTATGAACCCAGGCAATTCCACAACCCACTAGGAGTATGGAAAAACCCAAAGATGTAGAAATAGAGACAACCATCTTATGAGCAACAACTGGAATGTTGTTGCTCAAATTCTGTTTGTATTGGAGAAAAGGGAGAGAGGGATGGAGGCAAACCCAGCATATCCTCTTTACACACGTGATGTCTATTAGAGCAGAACCTGCAGGGAGTTGTGTTTACCCTGCAGCTTGGATCATCCCATTGCAATTACAGCTACGTGACAGAGTCCACTGATACAACCTGCCCTCAGGCAAATGCTTTTAAAAAGCTGTTGTTCAGGTCCCCCAGGCAAGTTTCAAGTATCCTTGTTAGGAACTGGCATTAGGATGGTGAGTTACTGTTAGTGCATCATACCCCATTACATACCAAACCACCTGAATCTCTAGTTTAAAGTGATGTGACACTACTGCTCACATGACCACAGTGAAGCAGTGTTGCTCTGATCTTTTAATATTTTCTCAGCCTTCTGAAATGTTTTCATATTGGGAGTCAGATTCTCAAGAGTTTTCACACATTTTCATGTAAAAAAAAAGAATGATTATCTAACGCTTTTGCTGTTGTTTACATTCCTCTCTTGGGGAGGAGAAACTTGATGGACTTCTAGTTTGACCAGTGTGGTTGGAGAGGTAGCAACCTCATTCTCCAATCCATGGTCGTTGTCCAAAACCTATATAAACTGAAGCAAAAAAATAAACTGCTCCTTTTTCTTCCTTTCCTGACCTGCTGGTGTGTGTGTCTCCTATAGTGACAGAGCAGGTGTTCCCTTTGTGTGCCAGCATACTTAATGCCATCCTTTCTTCCTCTAAGGGCTGTTCTGGCAAAGTATGTGGCAGAGGTGAGACCCAGGAATAGGACTGGGTGGAGTGGGAATGCTCTCCAGGGCAGCTGAGTGAGCAGAAAAGTTAAACCATGCCAGAATGTATACAGTCACATTCAGGAAAGGAATATTACTGAATGAACAGACAGGGGGGTGGGAATACAGATTAATTGGGACCTATCATGGGCTAAGGATACTTGAATCACCTGGGATGCAGAAATTAGTGGGCAATAGCAAAGGGATTGTGTGTGCTGCGCAGTGGATGAGCCAAACCACTGCCTCAAGTGCCCATCCAAGGTTTCAGTGTCCAAATCCCCTTTCAGGTATGCAGAAAGAAACTTGGTACATCTAGAGGGATTGTATTTTAACGAGCAGCCCACAGCCTACAGGAAACATTGGGGCAAGAGCAGAGAGCACCTCCTGAATCCCAAGAGGCTGCAGAGGTGGGTAGTACCTGAGAAAACTCCCTGGACCAGCTGGCAGGGGACATCTTTGGGTGATTATCAATGACTCGCAGTCCTCATTGGATCTGGCTGCTGTGTAATCAGCGTGTTGTTCTGTATTTGGCTGTATCTCTGTAGACATTCTTGGTGAGGTGCCAGATTCTGGAATGCTTGGCAGCACAAGCTCACTACCAGACCCCTCAGTGAGAGCTGGGGCTGCGACAGCGCAGCCCTTCCAGTGCACCTTGGGCTGAGGGACAAGGCATCTGCCCTACAACCACTGCACTCTGGTACCTGCAACGTGTGGCATGGCTTAACGAGAGGGCTGTGGAAAAGCCCTGCAAAGTTTGAGTTCTGTCCTGAATGACTGGGTGGGCCTGAAGCTCCCAAGCTAAGCCTCTGTTCTAGGTGAAACAAGAGCCTAGTATGATGGAATTAGCAAAACCTGTTTTGTAAGGACCAAGCTTATCATCACCCTGATGGTGACATGTTAATTAGCAGTATCTTATTAACTTTTACTGTTCACGTTGTGTTCAGTGGGTGGATACACCCATAGAAGTTTAAGTTATTTTTAAACTAGTGATCCAAGTGCAGGCACTGAGGCCTCACCTTGGCCAGCAGCTGAGTTTGGTATAAATTAGCTGAGTGTGGTGGGCTGTGGCAAACAGGGTGGTACAAACAAGAACTGACTATTTCCATTGCGTGGGCTGTGGATCACAGCTGACAGAAAAACATGTGAGACTGCTAGAAAGGCATACAGCAATCTTATTGTGGCCTGATCTGATTAGGCCTGTGCTGGCATCTGCTATAATCACTGGCAGAGATCGGCGTGGGGGGGACATGGTGACGTGAATGTCTGAGACAGTGTGGGAGCAGCGTCCAAGCTTCAACCATTACGTGAGGAGCTGAGCTCTGTGCAAGAGCCTGATGTTCACACATGGCTGTGCTGCCTCCCTGGAGTGGTCACTGTGTGTTAGAGAAACATTTCTGCAGTACTGCCTATCCCTCACTATCAATTTAAAATAAACATGAACAGTGTCATGTCCTTTCCACTCCATAATCTCCATTTCCTAAATTAATACTCACATTAATCTAAAATAAAAGGCTGAAAAATTCAAAAATAAAATCAATTTGTAAGGATGGTGCTACACTCCAATTTTCTAAAAAAGACAATGGGTCAGACACCCAACACAGGGAGAATCACTTCCCTGGTTCTGCTGGCCACACTATTTTTGACACAGGCCAGAGGCCACTGGCTTTCTTGGCCACCTGGGCACAGCTGGCTCAGGTTCAGCAGCTGTTGACCAGCACCCCCAGGTCATTTGCTGCTGGGCAGCTTTCCAGCTCTTCCCTGACCTGTGGCACTGCACGGGGTTGTTGTGACCCAAGTGCAGGATCCAGCAGGTGGCCGGCTGAATCTCACACAATTGGGCCTCAGCCCACAGATCCAGCCTGTCCCGATCCCTCTGCAGAGCTACAGTGAATAAGATCAATTGTACTTCACAGGTATGTGAACTATTCAGAGCTATTTCGAAGTGCAGATACATAAGCTGCTCTAGGTGAACCTGTTTCAGCAGGGGAGTTGGGAAAGAAATCTCCAAAAGTCTCTTCCAAGGCCAGTCTCTGTGATTCTGTGATTACAGATGTCTGAAGTTAGGCAACATGCATCCCATGGTTCCAGTCTGATCAAGATTATCTGGTGTGGATGCCATCTACCAACATCTTAAATGTAAAAGGCAGTAACACACTTTGCATCAGCTTCAAGACAAACGCTAGAAAGGGAATTGAACACATCTAAAGTTATATTTTGCATTCATTATGCAGGTGCAGAAGACTTAGGACTCTTATGAAATGAACATTTTTAAATTCAAAAAGCTGTTTGTCCTAAAAATGGGAGTGATTAGGAGTCTTCAGTAAAATAAAACTGACCAAAAATAATTTAGAATGTAGTCTTTTGTTTTTTAAAATACTGTTGGTAATTGAAATGGAAATACAACTCTTCATATGAATGCTGGCACACTTATCCAACTTTTCTGTTGAGAAATGGAGCAGTGCTTTTCCTGTCTTAAGTACTTCCATAATCATCAGTTTACCCAAAAAACTTTCCCACCTTTGTCCAAGAGTCTGCTGAAATAATAAAAGGACACCTCTCTTCTTCCCCTTCCCTCCACCCCCATCCCGTGCTTTAAAAGGGGAAAATGGAGGCTTACACATTTATTAGACTTTCACTGTATAAAAATGTACAGTGGCTTTATTGACATGTACATTCCATTATGTTTACAGCTGCAAGATATGAGGCACACTCAGTATTGCACTTCATTAAAATTTCAGGCTCAAACATAACCCAGAAGTTTAAATGAAACTGCTGTTGTAATTTAATATTTCTTATACAGGACAAACATTGATACCTTTATATACAGTGTGATACTTGTTACATTTATGCCTTCCTAACACATTTTTTTTTTATAACAGTCTAGGAAATAAACCAGAATATTCCTCTTTCCCATCCCCACTTGTGATGCGTTACAATTGTACAAGATTACAAAAAGTCAGTATACAATAATCAATATTTTTTCTTCCTCCAGAAAGCCAGCATCATTCATAGTCCACAGACACACAGATCCTTTAATAACAATTGTTTATTTGTAAATGTCCAATGTTTCCTAGCCGATGACTGTAATGGCCACATGCAAACACCTCACAAATTTTGATGTCTCAGTTCAAAAAATGTCAATATCTCACAGCAAGAATTATGTACATGGTATTTGGCATCCTTCTTGCACTGTAAATTGTTCCTTTTACCTGGGTTATGGAATGGTCCCATCCTCATCCCAGCTGGACTTTGTTTTCAGGACACTTGAGGGATGAGGGCACCTGTTTTGCTCTGGTTAAAAAAAAATGCTAGTCTAAAAAGTGTGAGCATTTCTGCAAACCCCACAACCCAGAGCAAATTCTTCACCAGTGGGTGGATGGACAACATGAAGTGGACATTCTGTTCCTTCAAGTTGTTTACCTTTGGGACCTATAGTGAATTTAAGGATGAGGGGAAAAAAAAAAAAAAGAACAAATAATAGATTATGCTTGCAGACAATGTAAACAAACATATATTACATTTCCTCAAAAAACCCCCAAACTAAGTGAAAGTAATACATCTTGTTCTAATGTTGAATAGGTATTTGAAGAGGGAAAAAAGATCAAACTGCCATGTAATTGAAACCAATCAAATTAAAATTAAAAACTGCAAGACACTTATAGTCACCTAAGGATGTTTTATCTCAATGTGGAAGAAATTCGCACAAACTAAGAGAAAAATTGATAATAATGAATGAGAGTACATTCTACAGTAACCAATACTTCTAAGGTTATAGCAGGAATTGTAATTAATTTGTTTTATGTAAATAATCTTAACAAAAAGATCACACTTTTTACCCCCAATCATTTACTAATATCAAATCAATATACAGCACATGAACTTAGTAACTAAGGCATTGGGGTAACAGTTTGCAAATAATGGCTACCTAAGTACAGATATATCACTATATATCAATATACAGTTTTATACATCATTCTACATCTGGAGTCTGATCTGGTATAGGGAAATTGAAATGTCTCTCTCTATCAAAGTTGCTAATGTTTAAATGATCAATGCAATGATCGTTTTGCCAGAAACCCAAAAAAATATCACTAAGAAAAGCTAGTATCAATTAGAACTTGATACTTATTTCATAATTCAATGTGGGGTATTTCCTTTGTCAAAGTCCTACCTGCAGGACAGTGTGGGAGCTCTTCTTTAGGGATGCTTGTCATTCTTTGGAAATCATCATGGCAAGCATTGCAAAAATGTGTTGTCCCAAAACAGAAAAAAACAGCAACTGAACAGCAGTAGCGGCATTTGTATTCTAAGAAATCCGTACCATGTTTGGGACACATCTGAACAAAGGAAAGCAAACACCAGCCAATGAAGCAGCCATATTCTAACAATCCCAACAACTCACTTCTACATTCTGTAGAAGATATTAATAGTATACAATATTGTACAGTACATGTAATTACAAATGACTGTGAATTATTGTACGGCTCAGGTACTCAGAGTTTCAGAATGAACTAAAAACATGAACAGAAGTTATTTACTCACCTGAGCCCTTGAAACATCAGAGCATGCACCACAAATAAGCTCTCTCGGATCATAATCATCTCCTTGTCCAGCCTCAGCATCACAACGAGCTTCACCACCAAAATATGCCTTAATTGCATAGAGAAATGATTGGATGTTAAACCAGAAACAATGATTCTTTTAACTATTATTTTGAGTTTAACCAATTCGATTTGTAAGGGGAATTATGATGAATGACTGCCATTTCAGTGGCCTCCACTATTCTGATCTCTCTAGACTCTGCCTGCAGGTAAGTGGTTTTGAGGCACTCAGATAAACTTGAGGTTTTGGAGCACTCAGACAATGTCCCTCAGTCTTAGGATGAACCAGACTGAAAACTGCAACACATCCTGCTCTATGCAAGCAACTGTAAGGCTTTTGGAATAGTATTTGGATGCTCTATGAACCCTATGTCAGAATTAAATAGCGGCTTGAGGTGAATAGGTACTGGAGGAAGTAGGTACTGCACCTTCTTGTAAGTGGCCATTAACTCAAGGTGCTTTTGAAATACAAAGTATTTCATTTCGCTCTGTATACACACTTAAACTTTACTAGCTAAGGTACTACGTACATCGCATTAGCCCAACACTTGATTTTTTAAAATTGTGATTCTATAAACAACATTTTTTCCTGCTTTTCTGCTCCATACAGAATATATTAATCCTATGTTCTGTTTTAAGAAACTACTTTTGAAATGGTAACATACATTTAATAAATAACAGCATACCTTTTTGCACTTGTAGCAGACATAATAAGCATATCTGTTCATAGCATAGCCAGCTGGGTCATTATAAAATCTAACACCTGGTGTTGTGATGGCCTCACTCTTGTGCAACCCTTCATACTCCAATCTCATTAGTGCTTTTCTCCTTACATCTTCATAGAGTTCTTTGATTGGATCAAGCAAATCCTTTAATACTGTGTGATTGATTTTGTTCTGAAATAATAAAAAAAGCTGATTAAAGTATCTTGCATCTTTATCCCAACAGCTATGATAATTTGTGTTATGGTCAGGCACAAATAGCATGAAAAATGTCATAAAAACAAAAATGGCTGATATAGAATGAACTCTATTTGCTGCAAAAATAGTATCCATGGATGCTTTTTCTATGGCTTGTTGTGATATGGGAACATCAACCCTTCCAACAGAATAACAGCCAGGGAGGTGGTGAAAAGTATATGAAATATTCACCACAGCACAGTAGTAATCTGATTATGTATTTTCTGTAATTTTGGTCCTTTTTGCCTTACTGCTCAGCAATTAAGCATAATGACTGACAGACCTCTATGGCAGCTCTTTATCAATTAGTGACCACGAGCTACTACCATAAATTATCACAACACAACATGACAGAAGAACCATAGCATGCAGAATGGCTGGCCATTCCCAAATTTCAGATTCCTAGGGTGGAGTAAGGTGCTCTTCTTTCCAGCAGCTATCATATGCTTTTGCTTACAGCAATTTAAATTTTATAGAGTACAAGAGGAATTGTAAGTAACTTAGCTGAACTAACCACATGTATTCTTTGGCTCTGCCCTCACACTGAAAAGAAAAGCAGCTTTAAAAGTAGTTCGTGAAATGGAGAACTCCTGCTTCAAGACACCGTGCTTTAACATTACTTCTTCCCCTCCCCACCATCACAAAATACTGGGAATTTGCAAGCTGATGGTGGTAAGATAAAACAATATTAAGACAATGTCTAGACTATGCTTTCTTTTTAAGAGGACACCTCAGGGAACAGTAGGAGAAGGTGCAGAGATACATCATTGCTAGTCTTTCTATAGCAACAAGTGGAATTAAGGAAACAAATAATGTATAACTTATTTATACAGTAATAAACAATACAGTATTAACAAAACAAACAAAAAAAAAAAAAAAACAAAACCAAAAGCAAAGTATCAGGTAAGTTGCTTAGGCAAGCACACATTTACATAATTTACACATTTAACTCATTTACCTTGCAAATTGGGCAGGACATAAACCCAAAAGTTATCCTTGGCCCAAGCCATCTGTTTTCTAGTACTCGTTGACAGCATTGCAAATGGAAAACATGGCTGCAGTCCAGCTTTAGAAAAGAGTAAGTGTAAGTGAATGTTGAAGTTACATTAACCACTAAACTAGAAATAGTTATTTGCTTTTAAGTGGCAACATATATTAATTCCAATATTAATTTATTTAAAATCCTAGAAGACCGCTATTTTCTTCTTAACAATGAGAGAGAACATAAAATGGGCATTAAAATCATAACCATTCCAAGATCACCTCTGGATACATGAAATACACGTGAATTATACCCACTAGTTACATCAGTTGTTTTTCTCCTTTATAAAATACCACATATTTTTAAAAAGTAGACATAAACTAAATTGATCCACTCTGCTTTCTTGAAATAGAATGCCAGACAAAAATAAAGATTTTTAAGTAGCTTAACTATTGTTATCATGTCTGTTTTCTAATTTTGATGAGCATAATTTGCAAAACTTTATATTTTCACTTCCTTCATACTACACATTACAATCATAATAGTAATCTCTTAAAAGGAGAAACAAATCAACAAGCAAAAAACCTGGATAGCTGGTGCTGCTGAAAGTGCTTCAGTAAAGCAGATCATGCACATGTCATCAGCATCTTGTTTAAGAGTTGTAGCGTTTTTATCACAGCCATGCAGGCACGGCAAACAGTGCTCTTCGTTCTTAACGCCTCCACAGGGGTGACCGCAGGGGTGTGTCTTGCTGCAGGCAATCTTAGCGTACTCCTAAAAGATTTAAAGTAAGGAGTTAATCATCTCTTCCCCTTCACTGAGTGTTCTGACAGCGTTGCTTTTTGAAGGGCTGCTGGTCCATGCAATAAACTGAGATGGAAGAATCATGATTTATAGTCTGCTGCTGCCTCAGGTACTTGGGAAAAGCTGAACATTGTGTACTTGAAATAGCAGTGTTTCCTTTGTTTACCTGCACTGCTCCTGAATGCAAATAGCTTAATGAAACCATAATTTTAAACTTTCAATAGAAAGAAAACTGTTCTTTGTTCCTCTGTGTGCTTTTTATATATTGAGTGCTTCCTGCATAAACATTGCTGACCCTGTATAAACAGCCTTTAAGATACCTGCAGAAGTTTCAAGTAACCCACTCTTAAGAATAAATTATAAGCTAATCATTAATCAGCATAAAGCAATTTTACATGGAAATGGATTTTTAACCATCTCTAATTCCCATCCCTAATAAATAGAAAACTTATAGAAGTTACCCAGAGGCTAACAACAAATTGAACTGAATTTAAGTAACGTTAATATTATGTCTTCATTGGCTGAGAGAGAAAAAAAAGATGATCAATTTGCTTCACTTAGACAGAAATAAGTAAGGTGAGGTAAGAAACTAGTTATGATTTGGCCCTCTGCTAATTGCATCCACTGTAGGGCACAGAAAGACTCATGACACGTGGATACAGATGCCAAGTCTTAAATGTCTTACACTCATACAATACACAGACTGTTGGGCAAACTCTTTTTATCAGGCTTTCTGGTACATTTGACTTTAAGACGACAGTGTGTATTTTATAATTGCAAGGCTGTTGTGAAAACTTCAGATACTCTTGAAGATAATAATGAAACTACCCAGTATGTTAGTTGACTATTAATGTTTCTAGTCTGTAATTAAAATAAACATTTACAAACTCAGAAGTGTTTGAATCGTAACATTCAATATTAGAACTTTTCGTACGGGAGATCTGATTTAAAATGGACCACAGGGATAAACAAGGTTTATTCAAAATAAGAAGCCCTTTTCATCCCATGATCGCTTCTATTTATGTAATTAATGATGATTGATACTTGCTAATACACACCTGGCAGTCTGTATCAGAACAAACACTTCCCACTGCTGATAATTCTGTTCCACTCCGACATCCACAGAACCGGCACGCTTCAGAACTGCTGGTGGTCGGTTTGCCTACAGCCGCAAGAGAGAACAAGGCCAAAAAGGTTCTAATGAAACACAAGGGACTGATACTCTATCAGACATCAAAGCAGCAGTGACAGAAAACAACCAGAAATCCAATGATTTTTATGCAGCTAAACTATTCTACTTTTATTAACAAACATTTAAAAGCATTGCCCTAGAGCAGGTGAAAATCACATAATCAGGATAAAGAGCAAGGAGAACAGCTGTGTTTTACCTGTCTGTTCTCTAAACTCCACCATAGCCTTCATAGTTTTAGAATCTGCTAATGCCATCAGCCAGAAAAGTTTGGTCCTACCACAGCCCTCGTGGAGATCAACTTTGATAGCTTCTTCTTCTTCTTTGAACACCTGTTAAGTTAACCAAACAGATACTAAATAGCATGTTTAGTTAGAGCATGGACATGTCTATTATTTTTGTCACTCTCTCTTTGGATTTATACCAGGTATTTTATAGATTCTGTGGAAATCGTCTACTGCAAACAGTTTTTCTTTTATACATTCCATAACTTGCACATACTGCAGATATGCAGGATAAAGGTTTCATGTTTTTATAAGTAAAAATGAATAAGATTAACTCTTGATCTCATATGGTGGAGAAACAAAAGTGCAGCAATGCTGAGAATAGAGCTGCACATTTTTTTTCTGATTTAATAAATACAGAACTTGGACTTCATAATTCCTACCTGACACATCAGTAGGCCACAGAATATTAAAACAGAAAATAATATCAGAAATATCTTCACATAACCATGCTAGTAGTTTATCAAGCAACATTGAGAATTAGGGTCTTAATAACATGTACTATAGAATAACAATTATAGAAGTATATAAAACTAATACTTTTGACTTTCATATAAATACACAGTGGATACTTCTGGCTACAATGAGGAAAATATAAAGTTTTTGCAAAATAAACGCAAAAACTGCATGAGATTCTTAGGGAATTTCATGCAGTCTCTTCTTTTGCTCCTTTCCCAAGCTTTGAAGGTAGTTCTGTTTGCATTTGTTTCACCTGCAATGCAATGCAAGTTAAAATTTTCCCAGGTACTGAAGTATACAACTCACTTTAATTCTTACTAGAATCAGAAAAAAACCCCTAACTGCTTCACAAAGTATTCACATAAGGCCATCTGAGTAACTTACAGGCTGTCCTTTCTGGAGGGGAGAGAAAATACATTAAAGAGGTATGTATGACTGAAGTCAGACAAAAAACAGGAAGCAAACAGAAAACAGTACAGAGGGAACAAGACAGAATTAAAATTGAATTTGAGAAGCTTAACATGTGAGATGTAAAGGTAAAAGTGGTGAATAAAGAGCAGAAGTTTACACATGCTTTTATAAGTAAATAGGAGAATCTGGTAAGTAGCTATTTTGGACAGATAAAAGGAAAAATGTGAGGTTTTCTATGAGATAAGAACTTACTTTTTATCAACTGTAATCTGAACAGGCTATATAGGAGAAATCAGAAAAATGAATGAGACTAGACTGTGCTGTGCCATGACAGAAGAACAGACATAAAATGATCTTCTTAGGATGACAAAATAGGGAAATTTCAAAGGGGACTGCAAAGACTCTGGCTAAGAAATAGAAAGTAATAGACACACATGGAAGTGCCAGGCTGAGACTACACTGCTGAGACTACACTGTAGCACCACAGAGGAGTGTTTCACTGGAGAGTGAAACTCAGTACCAAAGATCTGATGTTTACATCCCACATGCTCTAGACTAGCTGATCCCTTGCACTGAACAGCCATTAGCAGTGAGTCTGTGCATCAATCTTTTGATTTGCTTTTAGTTTCACCTGACAACAATCCAGTTCATGCACTCCAAGGCTGCTAAATAACAGAAAACATTGTACTTTAAGAAGATATGATCATCTCCTTTAAAAGACCCTTCCTGAACATATCTAAAAAGTTAATATAGATGCATTGTAGAAGAGGGAGAAGAGGACTGAGTTTCACTGAAGTAACTTTATTAATGACATTATTTTAATCTTTGTGCAAATATAAGTAGTCAGAGGGAAAGGGGAAAATAAATGTTCACAAAAAAATCACAAATGAGAAATAGTGGCAGGAAAGATGAAATCTTCAATAATTCCAGAAGTAAAGGCATCTTCAACATTAATTTCAATGACAAAAAGAAAATGTAGTTTCAAATTTAGATATGAAAAGGATAAAAGAATACCACAGAAGAATACTAATTAGCAGAGTACTCAGCAAGTTATAGAAACTCATATCTAGTCAAAGTTTCAATCCTAAAAACAAACCCAAAAGAAGTCAGGTGATATTCAAGCTTATGGATAGGGTAACATATTTATCTGTGAAAACACAGTGAAAGCTACAGGAATATTGAAAAATAAGAGAAGATTCATAGGGGAACCAGTAGAAATATTTGCTGTCAAATCATAGATATTTTCCTGGATATTAAAAAGTAATAGACATACATAAGAAATAAAGGGGTTGACAAGCACTGACTCATATGACAGAAGTAGTGAAGAAGAAAAAATTTAACAGTAATAAAGAACCAACATATACTTAAGTCTATGCAGCTTCTAAATTCTCCTAAAAAAGCGTTCCTAAGCAATGTCAAACGAGAGAAAAAGCTGGTGTAGCACAAGAACTAGAATTAGCAACTGCTGCAAGGTTTTCTAATCTTTGTAAAAGACAAAGGACATGAGAATGTAACCAAAAACAACTAACAGAATTAACTGGAAAGACATCTCTCCCATCTCCAAAAAAAAGCAACACCCTTTTCAGATTCAGTATCTGCTACTACCTTTTGCTTATATTTTATTTGAGGAGATGCACACAATGCAGCGCACACAACATGGGGCCACGTATACTCTACCTGTCTCTGGTGAGTTTTTGTTCGCCGATGGAGATGAAGGAATCGGTCACAGTCTGTGCACAAATTCCCACAGACATTACATAAAATGATTGCAGCAGTTTCACCATCATCATGGTTGTCACACATTGGCTGAGAGGAAAAAAAACAAGAAATAACTCCTCTATTAAGTCCTTCACTTCCTTTCAGCATCTGTTTTTACTCTCCCCTCAGTCACACACCCCACACCTCCCCTCCAATTTATAAAAGTGAATAAAATGCTTGTTTGGACTATAACCAGTATTTAAACAATTATTCCTTGTCATAAATGGAGGGGGGTTGTGTCAAGGAATAATTGTTTAAATTACTTTGTGTTTACTTCCTTCTCATCAGAGTTTTATTCCTTGCTGCTGCTGCAGCTCTAGGCCTCCTGTATTCTGTTTCTACCTACACTAAAATGCTTTGGACACTTTGCTCTCACTATGCTTGGTTGCTATTGCACACCCTTCCCTTGCTTCCCACAAGGATCTACCTAACCAAGGTATCTAGAGACCAGCTTCATTACTGTGTTCTTTCTAAAATGGTATTAAAAAATCACAAGCTTTTTGTTATACTGAACAGGACAGGCATTTTGTCAACTGAAAAGTATGGACAGAATCATATTCCACATCAAATTTATAAATCCCAAGTCAAAAGTAGTTTGACTAAATTCAGTTAGAAGGAGTTTCTCCCTGGGGTAATCATTCTCTAGTGAGATGGGGAAGAGGAAGCTAAATTACAGAGAAGTAGTAATTGAGTAACACAAAATTGATTTTATTTCATGATGGGATAAGACAAAGAAAAAGCTCTGATAGAGGGTGCTGTACAAACTGAGTCAATTCTACTACAAACTCATCTCAGAGGTGTTAGGAAAGCCTTGTTTCATCCTGAATACTGGTAGAATTGCAACATTACTGTTTTAAGTTGGAATTTCTGTTTTCTGAGCAGTGCTTATCTAGAATACAAATACTTCAAACAAGTACGTACAATTTCCACTGGGATGGAGGAAAAGGGAGAAAGGCCAAGTTTACCATTCTCTATCATTATTCTAAATTCTTTGATGAGTGAATAAATAAAAAAACCCACAAAACTGTATGATTTTCAGTCTCACCATCTGTTTCTGCTGCCCATCCTTTCCCATCCATCTTCCTGAGGATAGTCTATCAACATGATCTTGATCAAGTACACAGAGGGATGCTAAGGCCAGCCACAGCTATTGAAAGGAATGGTAGAATTAAATGTCTTAGACATATTAAAATCAAACCAAATACTGAAGAGATAAAATTTATCAGATTAGAATGTCACCATTACCTGCAAACTCTAGTACTGTTAGCTGAAGCCTGCTTATACAATGCAAGTTTATTTTCCAAAAGAAGTCAGGAACACAACAAAACTTATTTAACTTTTGGGAACTACCTTGTTTCTTTCAGGTACGTCACTTTATGATTATAAACATGGTAGTCAGCACACAGGAAAGAAAAAGTGGAGAAAGATCAACCAAAACACATTATGAAGAAATATGACAAATACAGACTTGCACATTGCTCCCAAACATTGCAGGCTTTGGGGAAGAAGAAATTCAAGGACACTGACTAATAAAAATAGAATCAACCCCAAAAACAACCACCCAAAAACTTCATCTCAGTGAGACTGGTTTCCCTGTTCCCTCCTCACTGCACAGGGCAACTGGTATTACGTAGAAAAGGTAACTGAGCTAATTAGTCAAAGGAATCTCTTCTCTCTTCTTCTCCACTGACTACAGTGAAATCCTGAACAGGTGAGCTACACAAGCATCATTTGTCAGTGCTAACAAAACTGAAAGGCACTTGACAGCTGCTTTTTGGAACAATCTTTAATCAAACATTTGATGTGAATAAAATTGCTTTTGTTGAGAAATTTTACTGGACTCTCCCCCAAACCCCCACATCTCCATAAGAGAACTACATTCAGTCACAGGAGCAGCTGGACTGACATTCTGGGCTCCTCTAAGACCTGATTAAATTAATATGATGACAGCAGAAGTCAGTGGTAGTCTGAGACTGTGACCTCCAGAGAGAAGACAATACGAGTAACAAAAATGATGAAAAGAACAACTGGTACAGCCTTTTAAGCTAAAATCTGTACTCCCTATGACAGCAGGAATGTCATAACTAACAAATATGCTTTTCATAGTATTTCAAGCAATCTGTTCAGGTTAAAGTAGACCTTAGTTTCTATAAAAGATTCACAAAGTAAAGACTAAGAAAAGAAAACTTTAGTCTTAGTACAGACTAAGAAAACAGTTACACCATGTCAATAATAAAGGGCTCAGCCAATATTTTTTGAGACAAACACGTGAAGCTTAGCTTAATTGTCCTGAAGAACATCTGTTAGAGTGTTTTCATAATAGCCTTGAGATGTGTCAGCTGATTACCCAGAAGTCAAACCACTTATAATAATTACTTGGAGAGCTGAAAGAAGACAGCTGATACATATTGTGCAGTTTTCCACACAGATGATCTCAGATTTAGTGCAAGGCAAGTGTGACATACTTCAAGCAGAATTATTTGAAGAATAAACCCCCAAATGTATACAGGCATCGCACTTATTCTTCATTATTTCTAAGATTCTGGAGATGCACATTTAATTCTAATTCACTTTTGACTTGTATATTTCTGACATATAAGAAGGTTCTTGAATGAACTCCTACTGCACATTTACAATGAACTAATGCTAAGTTTGGTGAAGTTCTTACTCTGGTTGTTGCAATGCACCTCACGGGTGATCTGTACTCTTCTTCCATTTTGGTCAGAGCTATGATGGTTTCAGCAATAGCATTCTTTGTCACACGTGACCAAGCTTCTGACAGGTGACCCTGTTAAAGAGGAAACTCAATTTATCTTCAAGATCATGTAATTCCAACACTCTTGCCATGGGCAGGGACACCTTCCACTAGACCAGGTTCCTCAAAGCCCCATCCAATCCGGTGTTGATTTTCAAATCAGACAGATCTGGTAAAAATTAGCCCTCAAATACTGAGGTGACTGATTGAGGTTGTCTCTGAGCAGCTACTGGAATAATTAACTTGGAATAGCTAGAGGGCATATGATTTGAAGAATGGAAAGTCCTTTTCCCAAAGTGTCCCCCACCCCTTCTGGAGAAAGAAAGATGCAGAGCTGGAGCATGGATAAGTGACTGTGACCAGCACACTGATTACAGTGGGTTCCTAGAAAAATTAGCTTCACATGCCTAGCTCAGCCTCCTGAATAGGCTCCACAGTTCCTGTATTAGAAAGAAATAAAGAGGAGTACAAAGCAAACATCAGAACCACAGCATATTTTCCAATCTCTAACATTCTGAGCCTATGGCACTGACCCATACCCTCAAGTTTCTGATTCAGAGGCTGCTGCATTCTTCAATTCTTAACGTAATTTTTAAAGTTCTAAACTTCATGCTGAAGGTGACACATAATTGAAATTCAGTGGACTCTAGAAAGGAAGCTATAGTGACTAATTCAAATCCAGGTACCCACACATTGTAAAAGGTGAAAAAGTTACGTGAATCACATTTGGAACTCTTATGAAAAGGACAGACTGATGCCACCCTGCTGATAATTAGCAGCTTTAGAAAGCCTCAAAAAAAAGTTTTCCAACACAGACAGACTTTAATTGTAACTCTTATCAATTGTGAGATTCTAAAATCTTGTAGTCAGAATCAACAGTAGCAATTGCAGAGAACTCCCATCCTGCTTCAGCAACTCTGAGAAGCAACCTCAATGTAAGAACAGTGAATGGTTTAAAAAACAGGACTCCTATCCTGAAGATACTAAAAACCTTTCAAAGAGTATTCACAGAGGAAAATCTGGGTCATTTAGAGCATCTCACTGAATGCAGATGCAGAATTAAGGAAAACAAAAACAATCTCCCACTGAAATTCCTTTCCCAAAAAAATACATAAAACCTTTTTTTCTTTTGCCAGTATCATTTCTGGAAAATAGCTGATGCACTTTTCATCAATTTTCCTTGCAAAAAAATTTCTCAGAAGCAGAATTATGGAAAATTTAAGATAAATAAAGTAATAAGTAACTGTAAGTGTAGATTTCAGTGACTGAAAGAAGTCAATCTCAACCAGAAAATCCATACAGTAAGTCAACATACACACATGAAAAAAATAATGCTATTTTATTTCACAGATAAATTTTCATTTGCAACTGAAGTTCTGAGTGCTCAAGATTTAAAAATTAAACTTTAAAGTTCATAATGTTAGAAAATGACCCACAATTATTGTTTACCTCCTTCATTTCTCATATAAGCAACTTATTAAAAAGCTTATTTCAAAACTGGATTTCTGTTTAGCAGAATCAGAACTCAGTTGCTACTGCTCTTAACCCTAGACTGCATGCAGAAAACTGTATGGGTTATTTTTCTTGAGACCAATGCACATTTAATAGCTCAATCTGATACTAACTGTAAGAAAAGTAATAAAAAAAAGTACGTTACATTATCAGAAATATTTGAATATCATCTGCATTTAAAGGATAGAAACTCACTGCTGCCATGTCTTTAATGAGTTTAATGATGATCTCTGAAATCTGTGTAGGTGTTGACCCCTTCATCCACCAATGACTTTCACCTCGCCGAATATAGCTGCAAAGGATAAATGGTAAGAGATGAAATAAACTCAATTAGTATTGTCATTATATTGTCAGTATTTGTCAAAATCCAGAACAAAGAAATAGTGTACATAATCAATAGGTTGTAGTTTGTTACATTTTTTTTAAACAAACCTGGAATTGAAGATCATTGGAAGTGTGACTGTAGTAACTCCTTTGCCTGCAGTAGTGCCAGCTGTACCTGTGATAGTAGTTCCTTTGGCTTTTAGCTGTACAGTGAGAGCTTTGGCAATGCATCCCAAAAACATGTCCAAGATACCTAGTTTGTTCCAATCTCCTTTTTCTGTTGAATGAATTATATCACTTATATCTGCTGGTGGAAGAGACTTCACCCCTATAATACTTGCCAGGCGACTGGGGGTTACTTCAGGCAAAACACGCCTCAGTAATGATGTTACCTGGAGAAAATCAGACCACAATTCTTACCAAGACAGTTGGAGTTTTCAAGCAAAATCAAATAAAGCCCTTCTTCACAAATTATTTCATTTAGAAGCACTCAATCTAATTACTGTAGTTAATTACTCCTGTAAGAAATTCTGCAGTATTTCTAGCTTATGATGAAGTGTTCATTAATTTAAGCAGTGAGACAAAGCCGAAGAGTCTAAAACTGATCTCACTCAAACAATACCTAGCCTTCACTTAATACCAAAATTATGTTTGGTACTGCACTTAGAGTAACAGTGATATGGAAGGTTGTACAACTCTGATTTGCTTGCATGGTACAGACATGTCACCCACTCCACATGCATTATTGACACGTCAGAAACTGTGGTTACAGACACTGTTACAGACACTTTAGACTTCTGGAAACAAAGTACTTGCCTGAGGTACTAGAATTATAGTACTCTGACTCCTTTGTTTTTCCTTTCCTGGAATTTTTTGCTGTGCCAATAGCTCTGGACCCAACAAGAGTTTTATTGAAATGACATAACCTTACCAACTGGTGAAGCTGGGGTTGAAATTGCACTTATCATACAAAGTTTGGTCCAAAACAGCATGAAAACTGATGAAAGCTTAAGTGCTTAACATTTCATATATAATTTTGGAAGTCCTCAATGTTCTCTTGAAAAGCTACTGCATATCTGCAATGTATCAAAATTACTAAGTATCTGCCTCCAGGCAAGTCGAGATGTAAGATTTTAACAGCTCAAAAATTGTAAAAGGAAGAATAAAGAGTATGAGAAATAAAAACTTTTGCAACAGAAACTTAAAATCCACCTGAAGAAGGCACAGCACCTTGCAACAAAATAGTGCATTAACTGTACTAATGCAAGTCTTTTATATCTTTATATATTATTAACATTATTAAACATATATATGTGTTTATATATTATGTGCATATAACTATATATACATTCAGACAACGCTCAAATTCAAAAAGAAGCAGATATCGAAAATCACCTTGAAGATACCAAGAGTAGAAAGGAGCTGTCTAATTCCACACTATTACAGTTAGAGCCCGAGTGTAAGACAGATGCTAAGGACTCATGCCAGATCCATAACAGACTCTGGTAACTAAAGACCTCTCATCTTGCCTACACAGGCTATGTGGGCATTATATACCGATAATATGAAATACTGAAAAACCACCGTGCTGTGCTGTTCATCTGACAGCTATTTCTACTATGCTCTACTTATTAAAAACAACTCAAACAACCCTAAAACCTGACACTTCAGTTCCCAAAAGAAATTCTGTATTTTTTTCAAGCACGTAATTTTACGATTCTGAAGACGCTTTTCTAGGAATACCAAGACATCGGAGGAGCGGTCAGCACTGACCTGCCTCTGCACCCTGGGAGAAGCAGTGTGTAGCAAGGAGAAGAGGTCCTGGAGCAGAGTGAGCTGCTGGGCCAGGTACTGGCGGCCCACGTTGGAGCCGCTGAGCGCCAGCACCATGGAGAGCAGCTCGAAGCAGTAGGCGTCCGAGGAGGCGTCCTCGTCGCTGGGCTGCGAGTTGGCGTTCTCCTTGCTGGAGATGGCGTGCTCCCACTCCTCGCGGACGCGCGTCGCCTCCATCCGTATGGCCTGCACGATGTGGGCGCACACCTGCACGGACAGCAGCCAAACACACAACAGCGCTTCAAAACTTCCGGCAAGAGCAAACCGCCCTGGTTTAGCTACCTCCGCACGTAGGGCTAAAACAGGAAGCCTGCCAAATTTGGCCTGTGCTTAAATTACTTTTTAGCATAGATTCAGATGAAGAATAAAGGATGAATTTGCTCATCTTTGTTCTGGAAAATTTATTCAAAATTATTTTTTATCTCAGATCCTGCCTTTTAATTTACTTTTTGCATAGAATTCAGGCTAAAAAAACCACTCCACATAAACCCCCTAAGAAATACATTTACTCAACACACACAAATAAAAAGCACTTATTAAAATAATCTCTTGTTCAGTTTAATAGTCAGAAAGCCTAAATAAATTTTAGAAACAACAGCATGGTAAAAAGCATTTTTAGGAGACTACAATGTTTGCAAAGATGAGTTACAGAAAAGCAGATTCTGCTTAACTTACTAAACCAAAAAATTTCAAAATTAACCAACAGCGGTCTATTATTGTGAAAATCTTCATAGCAATATTCACTGAAAATTAGCTTACTTATTACAGGACAACAAGATTTAATCCTCAAATAATTTCAAAAGGAACAAACCTGTTTCTGCAAGTTTGTCAGTTTGCTCCGGCTGAATATGATCCCTACCATGTGCTCCTTCAAGTCTGCATCTGATGTTGCCTTCATAAAAAGTATATTTAATATTAGATCAAAAGTTTCAAGAACACTTCCTAATTACTGTAGTAATTAACATGGAATGCATCAACAAACTACATTTTATAAGTTAGTAGCTTTTTTTACAGGAAGCTATATAAGAAAGATAAATTTAACTATGCTTAATAAATACCTCTTCAGTGTATTAACTTTCTCTTTGTAAGAGGAATTTAAGCATCAAATGAAATAATAGGCAAAACAAGCGGAATGCAGTTTCTTCGTACTTTTTCTCTAAATATTAACAGAGCCTCTCGAGGCAAAAGATAATAGCCAGGACTTTCAGGTTGACCATTAGTACAGGTGTTGTACTTCTGTAATTGTAGGTATCATTCGCATCACCATTACTGTGGTGTGTCCATTAAATGTATATGCCTCAGTTATAATTTACTTTAAAAAAAAAAGACTGTGGTCTACTACTAAAAATACACGATGCGATTTTAAAAATATGCAATTTTAACATTTTACTTCTGTTTTGATCTAAAAACTATGCAGTGTAAGAAATGGAACAAATAATGAAAATCATCCTGGATAATTTTTTTCAGCAAAGTATTATTGATAGAATACAAATAAATACATTGTGTACTTTTTCTTCTCCTTCTGGGGAAGACAACAGTGCCTTTTCTTCTTGTTCTGGGGTTGGCTCAGCATCTCCAGAGATAAGTTTCCCAAATACCTGGAAGAAAGAAAATGATGATTAATGCATCTCAAAGATAAACTTGTGCAGATATGACATTTTCCATTAAAACCTAAAGCACTTTAAGTCTACAGTTCACAGTAACTTCAGCTGTATAACACCTAATTAAAATCCCACCTGGGATGTTATAAGTCTGAATACTCTCAGTGTCTCAGATTCACAGTTTCTTTGTTGAGCCACGCTTGCAGATATCTGGCCTGCTATTTTAATGCTTTCACCATCCTTCCATCCAAGAATTTTCACTTGTCGAACTCTCAGTGTGTTCTCTGGACCCTTCAACTCAATTTTGATGATGTGATTATCACCCCCAGGAAGTTCACTTGTTACCCAGCCAATATGTCTTGAATCCAAGTCTACCTATTAAAGAGGAATATAAAGTTGGAAACTTACATTACATTAAACAAAAAGTCACCTATCATCATTATCACCATAACAAATACTATGCTTGTAATGAAAATCTCAACCTGAGCAGTAAGACTTATGTTTAATCATAAAAATATTCAACCTCCTGAGTTCAGATGAAAAAGTGACATATAGCCATTACTGTTTTATTAGTAAAGCTGATTAGAAATAGTGACCTGCCTATCTCTTTCATCCTCAAATGCAACAATTCATATATTTAAAAAACAACTCATAAAACAAGTATTTGATTACTACTTTTATGAAAAAAGAAAAAAACAGCCTCTATAATTTAACTGAAAATATAACACACAATTATCATTAGATACATTATTTCATCTCTATTCACACAAACCCCTGCCAAAGAAATTGTTATTCTGTGGAAGTACCAAGACATGCAGGACTTAACTGCAAAAAAATGGAGCTGAACTGTATCAAATTAAATTTAGTTTAAAATAAGGACTGTTAAAAAAAAAACCCCAAAAACATAAATAATACTATATGAAATAATATGTTTCATATGAAACTGCAATGTCACTACTGGAAACCAAGCACTGATAGGGTGCAGTGCCTCACATCGCTACTCAGAGAAACCCAAGCCCTAAGCCAAGTGAGCTCTCCCTCCTATCCATGGGCTCATTTATAATCAAGTTAATATTTTTTCTTTCCAATCTCTATATTAATTTTCAGTGTCTGCATGGAACTGTGCTGGAGCAGACAAGGCTTTTTTTTTTTTTTTTTTTTTTTTTAATACCATGAAACAGGATACAGTATGTGGGTGTGCTGGAAGGTAAAAAGCTGTTTGAAAAGTGTCAGAGCCAAGAGGGAGCAAAGCTGAATCGATCCCTGCCTGTGTTCTGGAAGTCCTTTTTGGAAACCTACTACTGAAAGGATAAGTTACCATACAGTAATTAAAACTAAATTAATCTAAGGAACATTTTACATAACCCTGTTCTGTTTCAGTAGAAGAGTATAACTTAATCAATAGTAAGTATACATAGCTGAATTCTGTCATTAGTAATACAGTATTATTCAAGGCTTAGTGTGATGTCTGATATTTGCAAAGTAATTTATCTACTGTAAGGAATGGAAACTATTTGCTCAGAAAAATCTCTGGTATGTGCAAAAAGAAATTACAGCAATTTCTCTATGTCAACTATTAAAATGTTTACCTGCTTTATTCTGCAGAGATCTTCTACTGCCTTGCCAGTTAGGAAGGTCATGGAAGTCACTTTGTTCTGCAACAAACAAGCAAAATAAGAATGAAACACTTCAACTGAGACAGTTCTGACTACTTCTTCTGTATTAAGAGAGCACACACATAAAAGAGAAAAACTGATTCATTACAAAAAACCACCTGTGATCTAAAGCAAGGACAAAAAATTCCAAAATACAGCTCTCTAACACAGTCTGCTCTTCGTATTAAAAGCTGTAGTTGAAATACAGATATATATGTAACGTTGTATGGATCAATAAAAAAGAATGTAGAAAGTCTAGAAAATTTGGATTTTATGACAGCTCCTTATTTCAATGCTTCTGCAGAAATCAGGAACAGGAAAACTAATAATTAAAATAATAAATAATTGACAATGCATCTGAAATAGAACATGCCACTAAGAATTAAGTTTGCCAGTTTGAGTTTTATGCAACTGCAGATTCAGAGACTGGTCTGATCATAACAGTTCCTGCTTTCTAAATCACAGGACTTGGAAACTTTACTTTGGAATGTGAACTTTTGAATGAGAATTACTCTGAATTTATCTGAATTAGAACAACTGACAAAGAAAACAGGGCTCCTTGATTAACAAACACATACAGCTTGGACTATGCACTTTCAGTGAGAGACAGTTATATTTTCCTCTTACCCCAAGATCTCTGGAATTATCTACATGAACACAAACGTAACGTGCATTGATTCCTTTCACACAGTTAATTGTGATGTTTTTAGTTTTGTTTTTGTCCTCATCTCCTGACTCCCAGAATGTTTCAGTAGACCCATCTGTTAAACTACCAATCATGGCAGGTCGGCTTGATGTTTTAATGTCAACAATGCTGGTTAGGTCTTTTAGACAAACTACTATACACAGTTCCTGTGAAAAAAAATGGAAATTTTTAAAATACTTGAGAGTAAACCTAAATACAGGCATGATTTACAATTTTTAAAACAACACAGACATTTCTGTTCTGATGAATATGCTCTCCAAGAAATTTGTCCTTTATTGATTCAAATTAGTCAGTCCTTTAAACCAAAGGAAACATTAATAGCTAAGAGCTGAATATATTAGCAAATGCCCAAATATGTATTAGTGAATGGAAAAAAATATTAAAAATATTAAACAGAAGTATTAATTCATGCTCCTTGGAAGAACAGAAGGAAAAAGATGTAAGCAAAGAAGAATTGGAAGTACACAATATTTAAAAAGTTAACCAACTCCATGAGAGTTCCCAAAAACTTCACTTGCAAACAAGCACTTAGAAGCATTGCTCGAAAACTTAGGTTTGAGTGATGTACAGGCTAAGGGTCAATATTTGAACCTAAAGCTAAATATGAGAGCCTAAATAGCAGGGATAAGATCCCCAACTAGGATATGTTCAAGGAAATACAACATTGCAACAAGGAACATTTTGACGAGAACCATCATCGGAAGTACAGACTGCTCACAAATGATCTTTGCTTCTGAGCCAGAGCGGTGATACTTGCCTGATTCATGACTTCAAAACCAGACTGAACGCTGATACTAAAACTCTCTTCACTATCGCCATCATCAGATTTAGACAAAATATTGTTGATATGATGAAAAACATTGCTCTGGTGCAGGAACTGGTGATCAGATTGTTTGAATTTAAGACTCCAGCACCTGAAAACACATTTAGTTGACTTTGAAATTTTGAATGTTGGCAAAAGACATAATTTACCCATGAAACAAATAATTTCATTTTTGCTTCTCAAAGTACTTTTTATAAACATTTAACTTCAAATTTTTCAAGATTTCAAGTGTTTCTAGTGTGTACCATTTTGAAGAAAGTAGGAATAAACTTTTCTTTGAAATTTAATAGTAAATGCCATTATTATAACCATTATTATTCATTTTGTGTCTTTGAGACAAATACACAGAAAAAAATCTCAAAGTTTAAAGATACTATCCAGGTGACACATTTCTGAGCAAAAGGTACTACACACTACCATGCACATACACACAGATCCTACTGAATTATTTGGTAAGATGATGTTTTCTTTTTCATAGTGGACACAGTATAGAATTTAAAAGAAAGTACTTTCCTCTCTACAAAGTCTTTTATACTCTTTATAAGTATAAACACATATGTATCTCTTCCCCAGTGGTAAGGGTAGACGTGCTCCTTTTCGCATGAAGTCTCCAAGCATCCTATTTACATTGCAAAATCTTTTAACCTGGAATTCAACTCCATTTCCAGCCTTTTCAAGAATTTTCTTGATTTGTGCTTACCTTAAGGCCATTTGCTGTAATGCACTACCACTGGGAAGAGACATCATAAGATCAGAGATTGTCTGAAGAAGGCGATGAAAAGTGTGGGGTAAGGGGTGAGCAGCTTCCCCAGCAATCACTATATCCGACAGAGGGTGTTCACACACTCGTGTGTCTTTTTCCTACAGAGCAAAGCAATTTGTTTGTTATTAAACAGACTTTCTGAGACAAATGGTTAAGTACACAAAACATTTTTGCTATTTGCTTTAAGAGTAACTGCAATAATCTTACAGT
This sequence comes from Cettia cetti, assembly GCA_013401135.1. Classification (NCBI taxonomy): domain Eukaryota; kingdom Metazoa; phylum Chordata; class Aves; order Passeriformes; family Sylviidae; genus Cettia; species Cettia cetti. The sequence goes on along the minus strand of VZUI01093060.1, from coordinate 43,839 downwards.
GAATGTGAATTTGATGCAGTTCCTGGCAGAGAGTTTGAGAGTTTTTACAGTAAGTTACACATGAGCCTCAAACTGCGAATTTGGGAAGTATATTGTATACTGCCACATATTTCTCATGATTTAGAGATGTGAAGCATTACACTGCAACAATTTGAAAACAAAAAACAAACCAGGAATAAATAATATAATCCAGCAGTTGAAATCAACTTTATTTGAGCAGCAAAATCCAGTCATAGCAAACTTGAAAACTAATGTTATCAGTTGCTGCAATTCATTAGAGCTGTGAAAATAATTAATTCTTAGTTAAGGTGTGTCAGTATCAGAAAAGCAGTGTACCAGGTTACACTGCTGAAAAGACTAATTTCAGAACAACTAATTTCAAAACTGGATTAGATCTGAAGTGATTAAGATTATCCTGACTTATTGACAGCACTAGCTTTTTTTTTTTTGTAGCTATTCATTGTGGACATGGTAATGAATGAGAGCTAAATCTACAAGAGGTTGTATGAATATATCTTTTGGAATTATGATATGCTAGATGATACCATTTTGCATGCTACATTCTCAGAACTATAGATTTCTCTTAAATCACTAAATTAAGTATACTTAGTGCACATTTAATTACTCATTTAATTATTTTTATATATATACACACATACACAGCAGTACATAAATTAACCATGCACTGCTACAATTAACTATGGACTTTTCTTAGAACACTGAAAGACACAGTAAACCAAATAGTAAAGCTTCTCTAAAACTATTTTCTCTTCTCTTGTCACAAGGCAAAGGAGGAATAAGAAGCAAAAGATTATTTTTTTAAAATGGATTAGCAATGAGCTTTTGCTTTCTTATTTCCTATGAATACTAAAAAAAATGCTTTAGAAGACCTCGTAATTCATCAGCACATAGAAAGTGATGATTGAGAAGAAAAATTAATCTATGTCTACAACATGAATTCAACTACAATTTAAGGCTTTGTTTCACAGAGGGAGGATTAAGGAATTTTTTTTTCACACAGAAATATTTCTAATTTGCCTACAAATCAGCTGAACCTCACTTACTTGTTCTGCATTTTCTTTATTTGATTTATTTTCTTCATCCTCTTCTTCTTCAGGCTCTACAGGTGCAGGAGTCAGGGAAGCCACAAAATGCCATAAAATATCATGAAGAGAAGTTGTTTGAATGACATTACAAAGAAGCCAGTTGAAGGCCTAAAACAAATTACATTCAAGGAGTTATCAATTGGTTAAGAAAACCTGGAGTAAAACCATTTCCTAAAGCATTTATGTAAGGAGATGCACTGATGATTTTGACAGGCAAATAATAATGCAAAGGTTTTCAAGTAAGACATTATTGCTCCGTAGCTAAAAGAGTTTACTAAAATGACAACTATATTACAGGGAATGTAGCATAATCTTAAATAAAAATTCCAAGACAGAATTTATGACCACCTTATTTTAATCATACAAGAGCCATCAGTACATGAATACCTCCATGGCAAAGACTCGGCAAGCAGATTTCCGTAAGGCTTGTTTCATTGCTATTTCAAGTCCTTCCAGATCATGATGCTGGATTACAAATGCCAATACTGGCCACTGGAAATTTCTCTCTCCTTTGGAAAGAGAGCTGTGGGCGGAGATTAACCGAGAAAGTTCAGGAGATGGATGTCTCAGGAGAGAGGACCCCACTTCTATTCAAAAGCATAAAAATATGCATACATTAGATTCCTTGTGCATTTCAATTTTATAGCCACAGTAAAAAATGAAAAGCAATAAAGCACTTTTAGAACTGATTTTATTTTTTTCTGAGAAAACAGCATTAAAAAGCAATATGGAAAAATGATGCTTCAGCTGAGAAGGAAAATAACCACCTTCACTTTTAAATCAGGCCCAGAAGATTCACCACAAATTTTAGAACTACGGTAAATCCTAATCCAGTTTTAGGCCAATTACCAAACACCTAATGTTTACCATTATTTTGTTTTATAACTAAAAAGTCATATATGTATTTATAAAAAATACATTTTTCTAAGGTTTCCAAGAAGAACTGCAAATCCTTGAATCATTCTTTCCTGCTTCTGATGTCTGTACTCTTACCCGCATCTCCACTGTTGACTCGTCTCCTGGGGATTGCCTTGACACGTGCTGGCAAAATTGAGTGCTGTTTGTCATATTCTGATGCAACAACTGAATATGATCTTTGAAAGACTGTGCGCTTTGCAAGATCTGTATCTGTGATTGGACTGGTTTCCAAACTACAAAGAAATCAGTGAAGTAATACACACATTAATAAATATATAGAGTATATCTGAACTATACACAATAATTAATAAGAATACATGCATTTCATAATCACAATGTTACAACTGCACAAAACTTTGTCTTATGTACCTAATAACTGTTTAAATGCTGGAAAAGAAGGAGCACATATTAGAATTACACACGGTGAAAAAGCATGCAAGTGCTTTCTAAACAAATGTAATGATGGACATGATGAGTTCTGAGAATTTAGGTATTTCTTTTGGAGAGATACAAACATTCAGATCATGCCTAAATTGAAGTTTCAGACCAAACTTCTCCTGAGAATGCATGTGAAAACATCTATGAAGTGAATTTTTAATATGCAAGCCAACTGAAATTTAGAACTTTATGTGAACTAATAGTTTCTAACATCATTAGCCTTAAAGTCAAATTTGAATTGCTACAGCTATACCTCTGATATGTTTCACTCCTTACCTTCAGTGGACTTCTTACAGTCTGCAGAAGGACTCCCAGTTTATGCTGTCCCTATAGGCCTCAGGAGACCATGGTGTCCACAGTTTTAATAAAGGAATATACCAATACGATGCACTCTTAAGGAGTTTTGTTAGAAAAGTTCTATTTCTGAAAAGACTACATTATAGATTGTAGTATTCCAATAAACTATTTGTGCAGTCAGTATGAAATACAACAAATTGAAATAAAAACAGATTAGAAGCAAATTTTCTCTTCATTACATCCTCACTATAATATGAGGAATCACTGACATCTGAAAACACTGAGCATCTAAGTAGATTCTGGATTATTATTAATAGAGCCATTTTTTCCCTGGTGAAACAAAAATTTTTATACTTGCTTGAATTAGATCACAGTAAACTTAACGAGACAAGAAAGTGGCTTAACCTGCCAGAAACCATCTAGCACTCTTGGTCCTAGACAGCAATGTCATTTCTTCAGTGGCATTTATATGTCCCACAGAAAAAAGCAGCAACATCTGCTTTGAAAAGTGTAAGGTAATGAAATTTCCTCCTGTTCAAACTTCTGAAAGCAGAGCAACAGCTAATTCCTTTCAAAAAGGCCATTAAACTGCACTCAATTAGTGTCGTAAAGAACAGATATACAACCTGCTGCATTTTCAAGGAGTTTGCAACAGTTACAGTACTTGGATTATTGATCTTTAGATTACTTCTTCAGTTCTGTAGATTCTGGAAAATTTTTCTCAATGGGTGGTGGAAAGTAAAGGCTAGGGTTAAATTTCTCTGTATGCTAAGAATCCTTATCAATTGAACTTTTTTTTTTTTTTTTTTTTAATATTTGGGTTGTAAACCCAGGATCTTTCTAGAGAGAAGTAATTGGTTTGAAGTACAGGAAGAGTTTCAGTTCTGATTTGTATATTCCTTGCATATTTACATATTCAAACATATTCCACTGCTAACAGTTGAAAATATACCCGATATGCTATAATTCACTGAAAATTTGCTAGCTACAGCTTCATATGCTTTTGGCTTTTATGCTGCCATTTCAGAGACTGATCTGATATTTTAGCTTTTTAACTGCAGCAATACTTTCCCTTTTTTTTTTTAATTGGTGTTATGCTACTGCTTTAACATTTGTATGTAGCACCTAGAATTACAAGGAAGTACCTTGGGGGCATAGATTTCATGTTACTCTCTGGCTCTTCAAAGACATTAGGGCTTGCATCAGGAGTAACGGAGATGTACGGCGCAGGTACGGAAGTTGAGCGCAAGTATCTCATCTCATCCTGGAAGAGATTGTCATCCTGGTACCCAACAAAATTTTCATGATGATGCCTATGCCAAATGAGATTTTAAAATTAGGATTGAAGATTAAAAATTGCTAAAACACACACACATATGCAAAAAAGTCGTTTGCCAATTCACTTCATAAACCAACGCCATTCGCTTACTCTTCACCTATTAATGCTTTTAAGCTGGTTGTGACTTTGAAGTGTTCATGGAAGATACATTGGCATTCTCAACCAATAAGTAGTGGGGAGCACCCTTTTCTATCTTTCAGTATTTTCATCAGGTATTTCCAGAATGTATTTTAGGTCCAAATGTCCACCCAACATAAACATGAGACACTGCAGTGAAATTTACTTGGAATTACTAAGAAAATCTTCTGGTTTCCTTTCCACTATTTTTAACTGTGAAGAGAAAAAAAATGTAGCACATACATCTGCTATGAGCACACTAAAACTCCTTGGGAAATTCAGAATTCCTTGGACAGAAATTCAACTGTTATAAAATATTTAGCATCCAAAAGTTACTTAGGGCATATTGGACTCTAGGAGAATATACAATCTAAAAACATTGAACAAGATCATGGATCAAAACAGAAGAAAGAAAATTATGAAGAATTAGGAAAATATGTCTTATTCTATGTAAGTTTTAGTTTAGGTTACGAACATTTTATCCAATACTCTACAGAGATGAGTATATAGTCATACATTTCCTCTAATTACCTTGCTAATGTCTGTAGATAGAGACATGGCATCTTAATGGGAAAGTCTTCGGAAATTCCTTCTTTGAGACTGGGAAGTTGAGATTGGAATGCTTTTGCAGGGTTATAGCAGAGGATGCTGGGCTCAGCAGCACTACTCAGTGATAGTAAATACAGTGCATTGGCTTTAATCACTTGATGAGCTTCCATAGTTGGCAAGGCACGAGGTGTCTTAACTTGCATTGGTTTTCTCCTAGATTGTTTAATCTAGATAAATTTAAATAAGGCATAATAAAAGTCACCACAGAAAAATATGACAACCTAGGTCATAATACAGCTGCTTAATTCTACCTGCTGTAAAATACCTATGACAAAACACTTCTCTATTACTTTCCTACCTTTGCAAACATTTAATGAACAGCTGACAGTTTTGACATTTGCCTTAGGATTAATTTTGCATGCAAAAAGTTTAAAAAAGTTTAGTTTAAAAAATAAAGTTAAATTAGCATTGTTAACATCAACATATTTGCATAATTTAAGCAAGATTTTGATATCTGTCCTTAAAGACCAGTGCAAGAAAAACACCTTTTGTACTACTCCCATTAAAAACACAGCACTATTAAGCAGATAGAAAGCTAAGCATATGAGCTGCAAAGACCTTCTCTCTTGCTGCTGCTTGCTTTTCCCGGAGGTACTTTTCTCTGCATCGATCGCACACCAAGTACCATGTGCTCCCTCCAATGCCACCATCGCCACAATTCCCAGCCCATCCTCCACAGAAGTGCCCAATGCTGTTGTAACCTTGGCCACCTGCATAGCGGCCACAACCTACATCAGGAAAAGGTGAAAACAAGTTATTTCAAAAGAAAGATTCTTATTCTATTATTCATTGCTGTAAAAGAGGGATGAAGAGGGGAGAAAGGAAGATGCTTGTCTTTTCCTGGTCTAATTTCCTACTTTTCTGTATTGGTTACAAAACAAGGCTCTTGTCCGTTCCTGTCCCTATGTCCCACCAGTGTCCAAAAAATACAAATGCACTGTAGTTTTCAAGTTTTTATAAAGAACTTGTCTGAAGCATGAACAGCTCCCTATTAGCCAGCTAAACTATGCTAAGGTCAGTATTTTAAGTTAGCCAACAATATCTGTAATTTAACAAACAAAAACCTCGCCTCAAAACAAAGCTTAAGAGGGAATGGAGGGTATTTCTTTCGCTGACTGGAGTCAGGACTTCAGCTTTGCACACACAGAGCTTAAAAAATACATACCAACAAGTACATCAAAAATATTAAGTCACTGACACCCAGTACTGACACAGCAGACAGAAGTTTTCTACTCTTAGACAACAGAACAGTAACAGAAAACCTCTGTTTTCTCTTAACTTCTGTTAATGAAGAACCCAAACCAACCAATCTCATTTCTTATTTTCAATTTTCTCAGCAGTTTCAAATCCTAAAGTGCAAAACATGGCATGTTTCTGAAGAGCTACTGTAAAGTCAGAGCATCGTTCTGCCCTTGTTTCAAACAACTTTGAAACTTTAGATATGTAATTACTTAAAATTATACACAAAGATGTATAAATAATCTGTACGCAAGTGTAACTTTTAATTTAGTGCATACAACAGAACAGATAGCCTGACAAATTTTTGTAAGAGTAACTAACACCAAAAATGTGTGTGAAATGTACTTTATGGATGGACAAGGGAATGAAAAATCCCAGTCTTACCTGGATGAGCTTGTCTCATGTGGTAAGTCACTGGATATGGATGGGATTCTCCACACAGCTCGCAGATGGTGTCTTTTTCAGGTCCTCCCACTGCAAGCTGGGCCATCTCACCAAAAAGATTTCCCCTTGGTCTAGCCTCAACCTTTTCTTTTTTCTTTTTCTCCTTTTTGGCTTTCTTGTTATCTTTGTCACTTTCCTTCTTCTTTAACACTGCACAAGAACCAGGACTTGGAAAAATCATGTTTTGAGAAGCTGCTTTAATAGTTGCTAAAGAAATATCTTCCCAGAAAGCTACTAAGTGCTGCAGTGTTAATGGAAGAGGAGACTTGGATTTTATCGTGTGATGACTGGATGTATCAAAGGAGGTAGTTTCAGTTTTTCCATCCTCACACTTTTCATGAAGAGGTGGTTCTTTTAACATTGAGAGGACTTTGTTTTTATTGATGCTACCCATTTTAGATATATCTGGTCCATGAGGTGAGATGTTGAACATGTTAAGAGCAGATGATATTTCCAATGAATGTCTATTTTTCAGCTTGGTTTCTTTTTCCTCTGCAGGTTGTTGAGTAAGACTGCTTCGTATGGGTGCATGCTCTTTGGACAGTTCTGGATTAAACTTCAAAAAGGATGAGCATGCCATGGCATCATGAACTATTCCTTCGTGCCAAAGAAATGCAGCAAATACAGCTCGAGCACATTCTGCAACAGAGGGTGACATTGCCTGCTTGGCAGGCTCTATGGGCTTTGATCCATCTCCTTTGAAAAGGAAGTTGGATTTTTCCTTTTTGGGTCTTGTGTGCCTGCCAGCACATTTACGGCTCACTTTTGGAGATGCTCTCATGTCTTGCTCATCCTTCAGTGGTGCTTTTCCAATGCTGAAATGAACTTTATTAGAAGCATCGTCCAGACTTCTGAATTCAGTGTTGTCTTCACAGGTGGTATCTGTAATGCTGTCAGTCTTTAAAGTACTTGAAGTACAGACTTCAACTACCTCACTGTGAAGATTTTCTTGTACGACATGAGGGGAAGGCGCTCTGTTTTCAGTTTCTGGTGCAGGTTTTCCATCTTTTGCAATAATTTTTGGTTTGGGTGAAGTGGACCTCCCCCTTAAGGGTTCTGTCAGTGGCACTTTCTTTTTGCGAAGGGTGTCTGGATCTAACGTGTAAGAATCTGATTTGGAGCGTTCTCGAGGAGGATCAAGCTTTGTTTTTACAGGGGATGAAGCTTTCTGAGGTAGAGCTTTGTCATGGGGTGATGAGGATCGTGGAGAACTAGCACCAGATCTAATGCCTGTAAGTGTCTTTGTCTTTGGAGAAGACGACCGGGTTCCTGGCCCTGGAGATTCAGCTCTCAGACCAGGAGTTGTTCTTCCATCAGTTTTTAGTGTCTGCAAAGTGTTATGATTTGGTGACAAAGACCTGCTGTGTGAGTCTGACCGCAGCTTTGCAGCGTCTGATTTCAGCATCAGACACTCGCTGGCTGATAAGCCATCGGTATTTCTGGGCTTCTTCTGCTCAGCAGCAGCTCTGTTCATTCTCACATCAAGCTTGGGTGACCTGCAGTCAGCTCTGTGTTTTGATGACATGTCTGATTTTCCTGCTGGAGAAACTGGTCTAGCAGCTCCTGTGAAATTCATTCGGTCACCTGTGTAATATTTCATAATTGAATTGTTACGTGTTGACAATGACACCTTTAATAGTACAAAACAAGGACTAAAGACCTGAACACAAGATAAAGATCAAGCACATGCTTCTGTTCACATCAAAATGAAAGGAAACATGAAGGGATCTTTTTCCCCCTAGAACACTTTTGCTACATTTCTTTTCCCAAAGATACACAGAAACAAGTGTTAGGAAGTTTTTACAGAGAAAACACTTTTATAGAAGTATCAAAGAGCACAGTTCACTCATTCTACAAAACGCTAGTAAAAGCAGCACAATTTACATCCTTAGGTAAAATTTCAGGAGTTAACTAAGTTTACCACAGTTGCAACAGAAACCAGGGACTATTTATCTATTATCTCAATGTGTGACAGGCTGACTGCAACATGAGGCTTGTATAGAGATCAAATGTATTGCTAGATTTATTTTCTTAAATGCTCAAAAGTCAGGAATTGTAGGAAGCAAACACTGTTAGTAAGGCAAATTGGGCAAGAGGCTTGCAAATATGCTCAAAACTACTCAAATTGATAATCTATCGAATCTACCAATGTTCTGCTACCAAAACATTTAAACTCCGTCCCCCTCCAAAACACGCTTTTTCGATTGCTAAGTTAAATGGCCAAGTCTGCTCAATGATGTCCTCCAACTCTGATGCACTAATTTATTGTTCCTAAGCAGAGTTATACATTGACTCTGTAGACATGAATCTAGGAGCTGTAACAACTACAGGTAGCTTAGTACAAGTACATACAAAACAAGTATATGCAGAAAGTAGCTTATTAATGCAATCTGCTTCTGATACCTCTGTGAACCAAGTCTCTCTTGTAGAATTTTATTTTGAAAATTAATTCAAGCAATATGGGAATTACTGGCAAGCAATGCAGCAGTTAATACAGCTTTCTCTCCATAAATCCTTACACTGCAAAATCTTGAATGCAGGGTTAAATCATTTTGATTTGAATGGGTTTTCATTAGTCAAACACGCGAAGTGTTTCCCTAGGAAGGCCTGCAGAATTGGGACACAGTACTTATGAATATTTTGGCTTTCTAGAGATTAAAAGGTTATTTGCACTTGTCTGGGCATATTTTTTGGAAAGCAAATATTTATTAAAAAATGAAGTTTCAATTAATCAGAGAATATTTGCAAATTTAAGCCTTGCTTTCTAATGGGAACAGGATAGACAGTCACCTGTTATCTAGTACCTTCAGTATTAGAAGATGTGAAATTAGTGTCTACTTTCTTATGCATTATGGGATCTGAAGTAATTTCATGCAGTGCTCAATCACCAAACCTTACCCCTATGCTAGAAAATATATAGATAGATTTTTTTCCTACTATTATCTCTCATAATATTAAAAAAAAAAAAATTTAGAAAAATTTTGAGCAAAATTTCGCCACCAAGATGCTTCCTCAGGTTACACAAAAAATTATTTGCTATTTCCATATTTAAATACCTTACAATAAAATTAACAACGCCAAGAAAAATGAAGGTAATGAATGATATCGGAATATTTAACAAGCCTGAAAGCTAGGATACTCTCCTGTATTCTCAGGACATGGCAGAAGTTCATACTTTTCTGAGCAAAGAAGAAATACTGTGTCTATCCTCAGGAATAATACATCAAATGTAAGCAGTGGGACAGAATGAGACTATCTTAAGTATAAATCATCCTAATAAATTTTGAGCAACTGTCTTTATTTTTACAAGTTCAATAATTGTTTTTCACTTGGAGGGGGGAGGTGGAATAGGAAGGCAAGAAATAACATGGTACACTGTGATTTATAAAATGACTGTTCTTGCTAAAAGGAAAAAAAAAGTTTCAGAAATATCAGTCCAAGCATTTCAACCATTCCACCTTAGTTATTCACCATTTTTACTGATGAGCTATTTTGAGATGCTTATTTTGTGACAGATAAATTCTGAAATGCAAATTGGAATTACTTTTATACACATTTTTCCAAGTCTGCCAGATGAGAAAATACTTTAGATTGAAACTTTTACAGAATGCCTCATAAAAGAGAAAAAAAAAAGTGAGAAGAGGACAGTCATTTAGAGGACATAGAACACTTCAAGTCATTCAGCAAAGTATCAAATTTAAAGTACATGCATGATTAGCAAATACAAATGAGGAAAACATTCCAGAGCAAAACTGCTTATCAGAGGTATAGCCTAACAATGGCTTCCAACAACAAAAGTATTTTGTTTTTTAAAAAACCAAAGGTTTGGATTTGCACATATAGAGATAAATAATCCTAAGTAGCCCTCAAGAGTATCAGCACAAAAAGAAAAATCTCCCAGAGGAAAAACTGCATAAAATAGCAAGCTGCTTTGTCTGTGAGAAAAAAAAAAAATCCCAGATTTTATTTTCCCTTTCTTCTTATATACTTCTTTTGCCTATTGTTTGAAAACAGGTGTAATTAGACTAACAGTCACTTTCCATTTTACAAAGCAGACAGCTAGAGATTGTGTATCATGGAGTTGCTGCAACTCAGGAAGGCAACACTGAATGATTACATCAGATGAACACCCAACAAATACCAAACCTGAACATTTGCTTTCAAAACATTATTACATGAATGAAATGAAAATGAATGGAAGGAGAAAAAAAAAAAACCAAACCCAAAACATTCTGCAGGTAAAAAAATCTGAATAACCTTGCTATGTTGGCATGCATACCCACCCTTCAGTTTGTGAGAGAGAGATGAAATAGCAGAGGCAGGCCCAGCTACATCACTACTTTTGTAAATACGCTCACGAGAAGCAAGGCAGCAGGATGGAGTTTCTACAGTGGAAAACAGTTGCACAGAAGCAGCACAGATTCAATGGAAAAGCAGCAAAGATAAAAACAAGCATTTCAAATGATATGCATCTTCTTTGTTATGTATTCTGAATTCAGTGTTTAGATTCCTACATTAATTTTAAATGACAGAGAGCAGTTTGTAGTAGAATGTAGCAGATCAGCTTCCTTGATCCAAAAATGCTGCAATTCCAATATTAGTTTCTAGGATATAAAAATGTACTATATGAGGGCTAGCCAATGAGATTTATGATTTATTATAAACACTAGCAGTATCTAGTTTTGAACCGAACCTGGGTTTGAAATGTTAAAATTCCATATGTAAATTCAGAAATGAATTATTTAGAATTTCAATATAGCCTTCCAATTTGCACACTCTTTCATGGAAGTTAGAGAACATCTAATTATTTGTGTTGGAGTCTTGTTAATCACTGTAACGAATAAAAAAAATTAAACACATCAAAACTCTCCATTTTCAAAAGGGATTGCACCGCAATAATTTAATGTTTTGAAAAAACTTCACTTATGTAGTGATGAGTTCCTCAATACAAGAGACATAACTAGCAGTAGATGAGTGTCAACAGTACATGAAAAAAAATTGTATGAGCTCTTAAAAAAAAAATCTGACTAAAGAAAAATTCTGATGTCATCCATGATAATTTCAGTAGAGTCTACTGATACCAAATCTGTTAGAAGTACAGCTCTACAAAAATCAAACTTGGAGAAAAAATAAGGACTTTCTGTTTCAGTCTATGATTTTGTTTTTCTAATTTTTCTATCTTTTCCTAGTTTTAATTCTAATTTATATTCCCTTCTTTGGAAAGAAAAGGTAAAATTCTTACTGAAGTAATAATAGTAAAGAGACTGTGTATGTTAGAAGACACTCTGTCTTAGATACACCCTTTTGTACAAATGGAGTAAAGTAGTTGTATCGAAAATAAATAATTCCTACACTATTGAAAACATCTTTTTTGTTCTGGTACTACATTTACTAACTTGTACACATCAACTTACCAAGCCTGCTACCATGTGCAATGAGCTATGGTTCTAGAAACTCTACAATGAGAAGGTAAGAATTTGATTCTTTAAAAAAAGAAACTAATCCTTACTTTCTCAACATTGTATTAACACAGATTTAACACTAGTATTACCTACTTTTGATACCCACAAATGATTTGGAGAGATCCAATAATAACTACATAGCTTCTGAGTAACAGGTTGTCACTCTGTCAATTTTTAAAGGTAAGAGGCAAACAAACATTAGGAACACAAAACAGCAGTAGCAGCAAACCTAAAAATATCAATTTGATACACTAGCATCCCACTCAATGAATAATTAATGGAAAATGTTTACTAAATCCACTTTCATGAATGCACATTTATACTCCATTCTTTATGTCTGAGAATACTTACATTCTATAATGCTGTAATTTAGAGATGAATGATGTACTGCTTACTAATAAGTCATTTCAAGGGGACTGTGGGTCCAAGAGTATGACAATCTATGTATAGCCAGGATAACTGGACAGCCTCAGGGACCAACATTTTGATCGGGACTCCTTTCTGAAACATTCTCAAAAACTATAAAGACTTGAAATACAAGGCAGGCAAGGCCTGTCTCATAAGACATTTGAATGTGACAGCGTGCCTTTAGTCACGGTCTTTTCTTCAACATGGAAATAGCTCCAGCTTGAAAAGCTACCCAATAGAGACATAAGAGGCAATTCAAATTCTATGGCAGGATGCAATCTTCTAACAGCTGTGCCTACTTCCTCTGAGGAAACCTAGGAAGCAAGACATACCACTAACTGCTTCATGTGAGTCTTTTTTAAACAAACTCTGTAACAATCACATAAAATGTCACTGGAAAATGGAATTAAGCTCATGTTTCTTCTGAAATGCCACTGCCTTTCTGCACCATAATGAAGGAAAGCACTGACCTGCCTTTGCTGCCTAGGCAATGGATACCTCTTAAAAACAATGGATTCTTATTTCACTCACTTTTACTGACATGGAAACTACAATAGAGCTGTTAACTGAATTTTCTCAAGCACTGTAATCAATGTATCTTTTTTCACCTCCTGAAAATGCCATATGTCATACTGACGGCAGGACTAAGACTGTTTTAAACATTTTTCCATAAATAAAATAATGCACTGAAGTAAAAAAAAAAAAGCTTGAATATTAAAAAAGAAAAAAGTATTTAGTATGGTTAAAGTAGGGGTATGAGTGAATGAATTAAAGCAGAAGCAGAAATATGGTATCACGAGAAAAATATTAGCAATATTCTATATCAATGGTGTGGTTTGGAACACCAACACTTGAGCCACACAAGTTTATTAACTGAAAGAACTGTTCCTGTGCTAGAAAGGTAGATAAAAAAGAATTCTATGCTTTTCTAATTTGTAACTACAACGTCTGAAGATGTGATATGAGGAAATATGAGGAAATTAGTACTAAAAAAAACACCTGACAATTCGTACTCTCCCTCCAACCTTTACCATACCAGCCCCCCAAGGATGGTTTTGGATTGACCAGGCCTGATGCATGTTTCATATGTACCCTTGCCCATAGAACCTGAAAAGCACAGCTTATGAGGCCATTTAATTTAGCCCAAATTTTCAGGAATGATGCCTTGGGAAGATGCAGCATCTGAAAAAACAGTAACAATTAGAAAAACAATGACAAGTTGTCATTGGTTTAACTGATGATTAAGTCACACACAGAAGAGATCACCATGCCTGGCTGAGAAGATCCTTACCCTTCATTTTACTGAAACACTACCAAGAAGCATGTTATGTGCTCTATATGTGTGCTGGTCTTTTGTGCCCCCTCTACAGTCTTAGAAAATGCAGAGAGAAGCACTGTGGTTCTAAATCCATTTCACCAGCACCTAGATGGGAAAGGAAGAAAACCAAGAAGAAACTGATTGCGCCATACTGAAGTGATGTATCAAGGAACTCCTGACAAGAATGGCAGGAACTGATAATGGATGGGTGGAGTGCAGCTCTGCAGTATGGATTGGAAAGGAGGCAGCCTGACAGGGCACTGTACTGAACAGCAGCTCAGCACTGCAGCTTCTGCCTGATCAGGAAGCAGTACCTCAGGCAAGCTGCCAGGGCTGCACTGGAAAAGGGTTAACTTATCAGAAGTCACAGGGGTCCAAAGCTTTTTAGCCCAGAAATCCATTTTTTATTTGCAGTATCAACAGAGTTGTGAGGAAACGTGGCATAAAGGTCTAACACTGGTGACTGCAGTCTCACATTTTCCTCCTTAACTTCAGAGCTCAACAGCCAATCATCATATTTTGGTAACTGATGCTGGACAGCATGTCAAGATCCTATTACCCACACTTGCCACATCTAAGGAGATTTATGACCTAGTAGATACTGCTGAAGGTTAAGAAACAGGATCTTGCATCACCCTCTAGGCTTCCACAGTTCCCCTACACTCAGAACTCAAACAGCAATTTGAGTCTTCTACGCTTTTAACAAAGTTCCTTAACAAATCAAGCAACCAGTAATAATCCTGTGGCTATAGGAGTTTGCAGTCACAAGCAAATCTGTTACTGATGATCTTACAAGTTTCTAAGAAGCAAGCACAAGTAGGCTGCAGAAATTGTAATTGCCTGTTTTGGTCAAATACCCAAGGAAGAAACATACATAAACTTGGGATCTAAATGGAAAAAAAAAAATTTTGCTAAGGTTCCAAGTCAATACAGATATTCTTGTACTCCAGGTAGGTTTTGCCAGCTCTTCTACCTTTTCTGAACTTTTAGTTGCATATAAGACTGACAAAGAATTAAAACAAATGGCAAGAGTACCTTTATTTTGTCTGTTCCTGTGAAAAAGAAAACAATCTGTTGTATAAATATGTCTGAAAATTAGCAAAAGAATTAAGCAGGACAGAACAATCAGCAGCCCTTCACCGAGTTCTATCAAGTAACTGAGTAAGAGTTTCCCTTTTGTTTTTTCTAATAACCCTTCTGCAACAAATCCTTTGATATAACACAGAGCCCTGTTTTTAATTATTTATGATATGAAAGAAGTAACAGACATTTTATTCCTTCAAGAATCATATCTCAGGAGGTAACTGTCCCAAACTGTAGTATTTCTGAAAAAAAAAAAAAAAGCCAGATACTGTGTTGAAGGATAAAAGGTTGTGACAAGTCCTTTCCTTCTCTCTTAAGTGAATTTGCAAACCAAACCTCAAGGACAGAAAAACCTCCTGAAAAACCACCCACCTACAAACACCAATGGAAAATTATAACCTGTCACCAGCACGAAGTATTTTTATATCAGATCAAGATTTTTCTTCCTATTATAAAAATCTAAATTAAGGAAATAATTCTAGAGGACATTCAGCAGGATCCTAGCTTTCCTTAGAATTATGCTTTCAAACCAAATTTCTCCCCAGGGGCAGAGATATCTGAGGAAGAACAGAAAACGTAAATAGCAGACTGAACTATTCAGGCTGAGGTGCAATCAAGATTGGTATTTAGTATATAACCCCCGCAGACAGGGAAATCTAGGCTGGCACAACTTCTTTCAACTATTAGACTATCAAGGGTCCATTTAATAAACAGTATATTGACTATATAAACATTCATTTTAATTTTAAAATCTAACTTTACTGCAGGAAGCACTTAAGGATGGAGCAAAAAATTGGAAACTAAAACTAAGCATGTCTAGGGCAATTCAACTGACTTGCTATGGACTCTTAAGATTAATTGTTCAATGGATTTAACTTTTAATTATATATTTGGTAACAGGAGGCTATAAAGTGATTTAGAAATTATGAATTAAAATCAAATAAAATGAGTTTCTGTTGCAGTTCTAATATTAACTATTATAACTACATGCATTAAACAATTAAATTAACATGTATATGGATGTAGTCAGTCTTAATGGCAACCCCAACAACATGCTGAATTTGCATGAACTTATAAATGGAAGATGAACAAGTCTGCAAAAGTTTAAGGAAATTTAAACATGAAATCTTCTCCCATATTATTCTTAAATTTTGTAAAAACGAAAATGTTATAATATTTCTCTCCTTTATCAATAATTTACATTATCTACATCAAACCTCATACTGCTTAAAGAAAAAAGTCCTTGTATCAAATCACAGCCACTGCACCAGTACAGGGTGACAATTTTTGCCCTTCTGGTGGAGCAAATAACCAAACTGGTTGAAATCTTATACTAATCCCAAATCAGAAACAAATTTTAAAACATTTTCTAGTTTCACCATTTTTTTATTTGGTAGACAATCAGTGCTCCCCTCCTACCTGATTAAAAAAAAAAAAAAAAAAAAAAGGCTTCCATTTGAATTGGATCCTTATGAAAACACAAAACATGGAAGTAGCATACTGAATACAGTTTATCTACATGTCTTGGACAGAGAAATCCATTGAGCAAGATCTTGTTGGGCAGTCAAAAATGATGCTTTTGTTTTCATACAGTATAGGTCTAAATGCTAAAGGACAAATCATCTGAAATTTGAAATAAGACAACTAGGGTTATTTTTGAAGCAAAGCTGAGTAACTGATTTTACCTGTCTGAACAATAGAAAAACCCTAAAAGTGATGGGAAAGAATAAGTATTTGACAAATTCTCAATGACACTGCACTGATGCCACTGACAATCAGCCGTTTTATCTGAGTAGAGTTTGGAATATTCTGCTTCCAGGATGTTGGTGTAAGTCCAGCAAAACTACAGAAGATTGCAGTCAAAATATTTCTGACAGTCCTTGCAAAAGTGAATTAGAAATCTTATTATTACAATTAGAAACTATTTTAGTTCTCTCATGAAGGACTTCACTGTCACTTCAATGAGCTGAGCTGGAGAGATGCAGGACTGCATATACACAGACATTGAATTGACTAACAGGGTCCCACAAGAAAGAGCTGAGGTACCTCAGAGAGACAGTTTGTGGGACACAGGGATAAACCAGTATTCTTGTGACCTGTGCTGTAACTGTTCTGCATTTAACAGAAAATTTAGTGCAGTATCAGCTATCCATCATGAATGCTGAGCTTTTTGTTTTTATTAATCAAAACAGTTTCCTGTCCTCCCTTCAATAATCAGGTTAGCTGGTATTCACCTCAACAAGAAAACTTTCATTACCTTGTCAATCCTGTGAGCACCCAAAAGAAAACTAAAAAACCATTTCTTATGAGTAGTGCCAAATTATTCCCACTGTCCGTCCCGAAAGTTAGGAGCAATGACAAAAATAGAAATTTAGCAAGTAAGAAAAGTTAATACCTATGTACTTACTGCAGTGCATTTTTGATGTTAAAACAATTATCAACATTTAGTACTGTATGAAATGTTTACTTTAAGTTATGCATACAAACCCAAAATATTGTCAATATAAAAATCGAGGTTGAACAAGTATACTTCTTTGGCAGCATTACCTCACATGCTTCTGAATCATGGAAAACTTAAAAAAAACACCAAACCAGAAAGGTGCACTGTGGGATGATTAGTAGCTGGTAAGCAACTGAGAACAGCGATGTCAAAGCTGCAGAAAACGGACTGATGAGGCAGGTAAGGCTGACAAACTTACTCTGAAGCTGTGGCTGAGGCTGCTGGAAGGAAAGGGGCTGTCCGAACACAAATGGACTGTGGACAAGGGAAGAGGGAGGTTTTGCAGCTTGATCAAAGATGGAAGGAGCTGGGAGATTTGGCCGTGACTGAATGGAATTCAGTATGGCACTCAGTTGGTCACCTGTAGTGGGCAAAACAGTCAAAACTACAACCTGTTACCTGTCATTCTCCAGAAAGGCAGTGTAAAATGGTACTCAAAGTTTAAATTATGATAATAGAGAAAGATCATAAATCTCATTTAGCCACATACAACCCAGTTGTGGCTAAACATAAAAATCTCACTTCATGCATGGCAATAAAATTACTGGTTTTTTTACGGGTCATGAATATTTTACTGCAATTATCTTAAACTTTTCAAAATAGAGATTTATATTTGCCTTGCTAAAAAATGAAGAGCAGCCAAGGAAAAAACCAGAAATCCCTAGCATTTACAACAATACACACATGCAACAGTACATGCAGAAAAAACGTTAGAAAAACTGATGAAAAAAGAAAGCTAACATGTAATTAGGCTTTGGCAAATGTATTTCTGTGCCAATGCTTTGGTAAATATTTGCTCATTTTTACAAGTATTCTGTCACACTGTTTTTCAAGATCAGATTGAAGGTAATTTTAAAAATCCATAAGTACCATTTGAGAACTGGAACTCGTTTTCTGAGAAACTACCTACATTTGCTGAGAGGCAAACGAAGGCCTTCAACAAACTAGCATGTTAAAAAAAGAGTTTTAATTTCTGAATGCCAATTTTTGAGAAACTCAATGTAAGCATTAGAAATACATGACGCCTCAGTAAGAAGGTCACACCATGTTGTAACTTGAAGTATACTTAGTAATATGAGGTAGGAGGCACAAAATTCGAGAGCATCTCAGCTTTGAACTATCACCAGACAAATCCTAGCAATGTCACTTTATTCTGCAAATTCCTATAATTTTGACATCATAGTAGAAAACCTAGCAAAATTTTAGCAGCTAACACAGTATTTACAACTCACAGAATTCACAACATTTTTGGATTTTCAATTGTCTTTCTAAGGAATTAGAGAAAGACCAGCAGATGCATCAAACCCAGCATTACCTAAGAACTCCTAAGTTAAATTTATTTTCTTCATATTTCGGGTTAAAAAGTAAGAAGAGAAAAATACCAGAAAATAGCTGGAATGCCCTTCTAAATAATCATCTATGGGAATCAATGAATCAATTTTATTTCACTGTTTTGGAAGTAGCATACCTAAAAACTACTGGAATCTGTACTACAGCAGCAATCATTCCTACCTTAAAAACCTAGAAGTGACTGAACAACCTGATCTAGGGGGGTTTGCACCTAGGTGATCTCTAAGGTCCCTTACAACACCAGCCATTCTGTGATTTACATGTCTGACAAACTATTATTCTTAAATGAAACGTGCCTAATTCCTAAAATGAGTAATTATTTTAAAGGGAAGAATATCTGAGAAGAAGTTGAAAGTCATCTGCCCACAACAATCAAATATGGAGGTGGGTAGGGCCAGTCATGAGGAATAAGCTGGGAGAGAGAAGACACACCTAAATCTCTGTGGGAGTCAAGTCTTCTTTCTTGCAGGTAATACTGTAAACCTAAAATTAGCAGTTTTACAGTAGAAAACTCTGTTACCTACTGTGAAACTACACACCTATTATGGGGATCTTTACATTTGATCAGTCATTTTGAAACACTCTTGGATGGGACTGAATTTTCATCAAAACTAGGGGATTCCTATAAAAGTACTTTTAACAAAGGAGCCCCTCCAAAAGAAGTGCTTCCTTCAGAAGTTCCCTTAAGAGATCTTGCCTGTGGCCTTCCATTTTTGATTTTTCACAAAACTCAAAGCTTCTTAGACCTGAGAATACACAAAGACTGCATATAAAATAAAGATACAGCTAAAGAATTCTGGTTTTGGGAAAGTAAGACCATTATTCTTTCAATATAGTTGCCAACAGCTCTCCACCCTTGGGCAATTCAGAAGGAAATACAGACTGAGTGAAGTCATGTAGCTGAGTTGTTCATTCACACTAAACATCATAGCTTGAGGGTATGTTGAGAAAATAATGCATACAAAAAAGTATGGAATTCAATGCCAGGAGCACCCTCCTCATGTTTTGTAGCTGTATTATCCCAAAGAAACACCTTTGAAACTGCTTAAGACATAGTGAAGAGAATCACAGAAATCAGGATGCCAGTTAACACAGCATATTCATCTCTAAGGTTTTATCTTTGGACAACACAGAAGAAAAAAAAATGTTGTCTTAATATGTTTCTGCAGAAAAAAAATAGATAATATTACTACACTATTACACAACTGACATTGAGAGACAACTGTAATACTGCCTCACATCTTAGATACTTCCACTTTTGTGGTTCCACCATTACTCTGAAATGACCATGGATGAACTGGAATAAGGTTTAAAAAGCTCTATAAAACAAAATGAAAATGCTTCAACTTATCCAGCCTTGGTCCAAAAGAGAGGGTTTCCTATAACAATGCATGGACAAGTATGAACCACTCTCTACACAGTAAACCACTGTAAAATGATATAAAACTATTTCATGTTGTGACATTAACGAACTAGTCTATTTAGGAATAGTTATTTTCCTAATCTTCTCTCCTTTAAAATAAGTTTTAAGTTATTTTATTTAGGATACCATGAAGAAATACATGCTGGTGCTAAAAACCACATAGCACACCTTAGGCCCCTATTTGTAGTGACACAGACTACAGCAATATAAGAATACAGAGCTCAATGTTTCAGGAATATTTCTCAAGAACCTCTGCCTCAGAAGTCCCATCTGTATTATTAAATCTGCCAGAACTAACCAAGAAATGAAAAGAAGCATGTAGATTGAGTTTATTTTGATAAACTTTGATTTTCGTATATATATTTAGATCTTGCCAACAAAATAAACCATGATGAAAAGAAACTATTTTATATCAGCAAAAGAAACTAGATTTTATTTATTTCCCAGCAGTTGTAACTGGTACCCATGTGATTGAAAGGTAACTTCAGTTTTACAACTTCTTTTTCTAATTTCTCAGCAAATTTTAAATGGCATGTTTTATCTTGTCAACCCATTAAAGGCACTTAAAAAATTGTCAAGCTAGATCATAAATGTTTCTGGAGTTTTAAAAACCTGAGCTTTCTAAATCAAATAGTTTTCTGATCTTGCTTTACATGTATTTTTCATTTCAGTTTTGCACCTACCACTGCAGAAATCCACAACTAAATTCCAAATCTTGATCTTTTTTGTACAGAATACTTAGACTGACTCAAACTAAAGCAGAGAACAAAGCAGTTTTAACACTCTGCAATTCATTATACTACGGTTTTGGAGAGGACCTGTGGTGCCTAACAAAGCAGAAAAGGAGTAATAAAATACAAGCAACCTTAAGATAAACATAATTTTTATAAAATATGAGTGTAAAAACATACCTTTGTTATTTCCAAGGCCATAATCAAACCCTTGTCCATTACTACAGCTTGTCCCCTTACTGAAAGCTTGTATTGAAAAAGGACTTGGGGGAGGAGTCTGCACATTTTGATCTAGAAGGACTTGCTCTGTAAAAAAACCCACAGCACTTCGGAGTTAGACCTCTTAGTAACGGATTTACATTAGAAAGATGAGTCACAAAGCAAAAGAGTGATATTTATTTCCACTGACAGCACTCTTCCTCTCAACTAAATTCTTTCCAAAAACCCCACATCTGTTCTTCAGAACTCATGCTCTAAAAATGTAAAGACAGAGGACTTAATACTGGTTTTTGTTTGACTGAGTTGTTGCCAGCTATGTAATTATTTAACACTTTTTTTTTTTTGCAGTAACATCATTCAGCAGTGTTTATTCTTTGGAGAGCAATTGTTAAAATGCCTTTGACAAAGTAGGGTGAAAAAAGAATAGTTTTCAGAGTGGCAAACTCAGAGCAAATAAACATTTAATTGCAGCTGCCCTTGGGACATAAGATATTTTTTCTGACAGATTTATTTGCATCTGTAAATGAGTACTATAATTTTGCTTTCTGTATGACACTAAAGCAACCTCCAACCCAAAGCAACTTGGAGTATTTCATAATAGTCAAAACTACAGTAGAATTAAAATAAATCAGACAGAATCCACTTGACTATTTCAATTTACAGAGAAATTATTGACTTAATGTGGTCAAAAACACCATTCCAACTGACGATATATAAGAAAGCATTCAGAAGAAATATCCCAAATGCAGGTTTAAAAGCTTGAGCTGACACCTCAAAGAAGTTTTCTTTCTTGTCCCTGTACTAAAATTAACATGGATTAAATAAAAAAAGCACAACTCACTAAAAAGCAATTTTTAAAAAATTGCATTTCAGGACAAAACTGCATTTCAGAGTACAAACTTTACATAACATATTCAAGTTAAAAACAAATTTCTCCAGGGAGAAAGGTGGAAATTTAAAATCAGTTTATAAAAGAAAGGATCTAGAATTTTTCCAATCGGAGGCTACTCTAGATCTTGCTGTAGTATTTTAACTGGATACAGACCTAGCTATTCAGACTTTTGCCTTGTCTCTGACAGAGATCCCACCTCATTATGGGAATTTAATCCTAATTTTATTAAATAATGAAAATATGAATTTAATGTGAAAGATGGTGCTATTCATGGATAAAAAAATAGACTTTTGCAAATCTAAATAGAGCTCCTGCAGATCCTTATTATTTCCCTCTAGCAAAAGCATTGAAACTGATGATAAATTATTTTTAAGTGATTTAATGGCAAATAAAAATCAGTTTAAAATAACCTTCAGATATGGCTTAAGCACATTAAGTTTTACATGGCACTGAGGTGGACTAGGAACCTAGAACAGGTTGAAAAATCTCAGCAATTGCACTGGTAACTGCTTAAACTGCTTTGGCTAGATGCACAAGAGACATCCATGTTCACCCTACCTGTAAAAAGAGACTCATCTAAAAAGATTAAAAACTGGTATATTGAGGTACAGGATTTGTATCAGAAAGTTTCTAAGACGGTATTTCTATGAGCTGTATTGCAGAAATCCTATGACAAAGTTTTGTCCTCAAAGCCTGAAACTTGCATCTCTTCTTCTGTGAGAGCAATGCCATATTCGAAGGTGTCCTTCAGTAACAGTGCATAAGGATCAAGATTCTAAAGACACCTTCAAACAAGGTCTTGTTTAAAGTCTCCCTGATTAGTGAATTCTTAGAGCACACATATACTTTGAAAAAATTTAAGACAATATGAAATGATAGATCAATTACTGAAGATGAAAAGACTACTTAAAGCAAAATACTGTCAAGTTACTTAAATGCATTTCTCAAAGTAAGCACTCTGGAATAGCAATTTTTGCACACTGCTCAATTTACTAATTTCAGAGAAATTATTTTCTACTTGAAAAGCAAACAACCCTGTATAAAAATAAAAAATAACAAATTTCTCAACCCTGCTATTGAATATATGGCTTTTCAACAGTAAAGTACTGTTCCAATTCACAATTATTTAGTTTCTGGAATCTACTTGGGCTCTTCAAACGCCTCAGAACTTGACATTATCAGACACAACTAAAAATAGAAAAGCTATGACTTCGAAAGAAGTGTTTCAAGTATTATGTAAACATTTATATATTTAATGAGAAACTCTTCATCATTTCCCTTCTTTGCAGAAGGTTTTATACCTGAAAGTAAAGCAACAGTCTAGAGAAAATACTTAAGTATTAGCAAGGATTTGCTTTGTTCCAATACAATAATGTGATGATCATTGTTAGAGTATCTATGTGCAAAATGAATTTCAGCATCAAATGTCAAAACCAGAAAAACAGCAAAGAGTCTGTTAAAATGGACAATAAGTGTAACCTAAAAACACAAGCTGAGGTCAAAGATTTTCATGAAGACACCTTTTGGAAAACAGATGCATAAAAATTAACCCCCAGAGCGCTAAAAAAAAAAAAAAAAAAAAAAGGTTAAAATTATTGTCCATAACAATAACTGGTACAAAAGAAATCATACGGAAATATTTGACCTGTTTTTTTAAAAATCATTTAGAGAATGTTTATAAACAACGTATAAGTCAAACTGTGCAACATAACAAATGCATAAGCTAATGTTATACCTGTTCAAAACTCAGAGCCTCTTTTATTTCTCCTGTTTATACTGCTTATTTTTTTCTAAGGTAATTTAAAAAAATAAAACAACCACTTGCCATCTTCATGTCGGAGGTACTGGTTTCCACCTCTGTCTCTAGCTAATGACCATGCCTCGCCTTCATCACTTTCACAGAACTCTACCATGCTGTTCTTATCCATTTGCACCCACGTACCTTCTGAATTAGTCACCTGATGCACACACATAAAAAAGCAAAATTTATTGACTTCTCAATTCAGTAGCATGATTCAGCAATTACTTATAGTATCTGGAACACACGTTAAATTTCAATCTCTCTATTACAAAGTAAATGTTAAAAAAAAGTTTCTTAAATTAAGGCCACAGGCTGAGGCAGACTGAAGTACCAAACCTATTTATGGTACGTTTACATTTAGGAGTAATTCCAAAAATTTTAGACCCATTTAAGTTCAAAAGAAGCAAAACACCAACACCACAACTTTGGAAAATCCACATAAGCCTAAATAAAAACTTGAGGGAAACAGTCATCAAGATATACCTTCTAATTTGCAACAGCAGAATTATAATACCAAGATATACATGAAAAGTTTTTATGAGTATTAATTTTGTTCCTGATATTATATTTAGGAAATAGCATGACACACTTCATCCTTAAGCCATTCTTAACCATAAAACACCACAACTGGACAACCCAGAACAGTAACAATAGTTCAGCAACTAAACAAATTAATACAATCAGTACAGAGACACAGGAATTTGTTAAATGGTTAAGTCCTAGGAAAACATTTTGTCAATGAAACAATTCTTTCAAAGAATAGGACAAAAAAGTAGATCAAGAAACACAATTTTGTAAGAAATACTGTAACAGAAATACATAAGCAGGCACATGTAACTGCAGTGCAATTTTAACATTATTCCAATCGATGCAAAAAGGCAAAAGACACAACTGCATTAGTACTTATAATATAAACCAAGTTCAAAGGCCAGTATTTATCATGAGGAGGGAAAAGCAAACCTGTAGAGAGGCAGATTCTTTTGTTGCAGTTACTACTGTTATATACTGGT
The DNA here is from genome assembly GCA_013401135.1 of Cettia cetti. Classification (NCBI taxonomy): domain Eukaryota; kingdom Metazoa; phylum Chordata; class Aves; order Passeriformes; family Sylviidae; genus Cettia; species Cettia cetti. The sequence continues at coordinate 19,135 of VZUI01093060.1, read as the reverse complement.
ATCTATGAAGACATGAACTGAAGCTACAAGGATCCATACCTCGCCCACTGCCTTGACTTTGTTTCCCAGAACTAACATTCCAATTGGGATACCTCTAAGGTTAGGGCAGCTTCGGATGTTGTGACCTGATGGGCCAGTCTTCACTACCTTGTACACTCCCGGTCCACCTCGAAGAAATGGCATGTCTTGTTCTTGCATCACTGCTTCCTGTGGGCATTGTGAATTTAGGTCTTTGAAAAAATCATCAGCATTAGACCTAGATTCCTGAGAAATTAAAAAAAAAGGCAGAACAGAATAAAATCTATTAATACCACCTTTACACTACTGAGATAAATACTTACTTCAAGACTACAAAAGGTAAATTTCAAAGCTAAAGGAGATGCTAGTTACATTGCTAATTTTAGTGTGCATTGCTGAATAACTACTACTTAATTGCTCATTAATTGAATTACTCCTGACATTACTCTTAATGCAAAAGTGGTATAAATGTAACCATTTATATAAAAATAATAGCTCATATCTAACCATGGATACAAATTACTTAATCTAACTGCTTGCACTAAGCCTTCATCCTCGCTGACATTTCTCAGAATACACATTCATTACTCCTGCTCTATTAGTGAAATGTTGTTAAAGTCTGGGACTATGGAAAGGGAATTTCAAAATTATCTTTCTCCATATGACATGCTTCTGATTTCACATTTAGAATATATTGTTAATTTAGAGTCAAGGCAAAATTATGATAAAGAGGAACAGCAATACCATAGACTTCTAAAAGCATATGTAAGTAATAGTGTGTACTTATTGTTTCCACAATGGCAATAAAAAAGGCCCACAAATTTAGTTCACCTTGTACTATTTGCCGATTAAATATATATCCAAGCCTGAAGGAAGAAAACACTTTGAATTTCTGAACAAAAAAAAATGGTAGTTTCTAAAAGAAGAAAAAAAATAGCATAGATTTTTCAGCCATCAACAGCTTAACCAAAAGGCTTTTGTACAGAAAAATATGAAGGATGCGAGTAACAAACGTGCATTTATTTCAGAAGAATGCAAGTAAGAAGCAGGAGCAAGTTTTATTATACTTAAAGTCATAGATGCTTATATACAAACGACATAATGTCCTACTGGTGTAACTCATTCAGTCTACTGTGTTCAGCAACATCTCTTTAGAAGCAGCATAAAAAAAATCTTTACTAGTCGTCTGTCCTTTAGATATCAAGAGAATTTAAAACCTTTTTATTATGGATGTTACAGGGTTAGACTATTTTCTTTAGTGTTTATTTATTAATCTGATTTCTCTAAATTTAACTTCTAAATACACTGATACTTTCTGCCTTGACAATCTCCCATAAAAACACCTTCCAGGAGTTCACTTCCTGCTGTGAGAAAGAATACTTTTTTGTCATATTTAAACCAAACTTCTGGTTACGTTATTTACTTTTAAACATGCAATTTCCTCTGATCTCTTTAATTGTCATGTTTTCAGCTTTTATTGGTATAAAATCTGTGCACTATGTCCAGACTAATACAGCAGTTTCTTCAAGAAGCCTTTACACAAAAATGATTCTGTTATGTACATATGTAACTTACAAAGCAAGTTAATGCAAGCTGAGCTAAACTGTTTTGAGGAAAAAAGACTATTTAAACATAGTTTAGATCTTGACATAATAAAGTCTGCTATTCTGGGGAAAAATAATCAGTGGACAAACAAGTTTTAAAATCTCTAAACCAAAATGTACAACACATTATCATCTTCATTACAAAGTTCTTACAAAAATATCCATCTCAAAACATTACAGAACTGATATTTAGACAAACTTCTACAGTCAATTTAAACAGCTTAACTGTACATAACATATCTTGTTCCTAGAATTCAATGTTTTTAAAAAACCATTAAGAACGGGCAGAGTATTTATTAAAGTGAAACCTCCAATAAAAGAAAAAATTTTACCAGTAAATTCTGCTCTCAGGGAGAATGAAAGGCTTTCTTATGTTACTAGGCCACCTCTCTGAATTTCTAATCTGGTTTGTAAAAAACGAAGAGTGCTATTCATGCATTAATAAAAATTCAATTATCTGCCCTGTTTTTTTTTTTTTTCTCATTTTAGAAGAAAGAGACACAGATACAGCACTGAATGCTAATCTGCTATTTCCTGTAAAAATAATTCACAGTAAAACAGACTTCAAAAAATATTTAGCATAAAGTTGAGTCATAAGATGCATTCTGAAAACACGAGACACAGTGTGACTGTTCCTGTAATTTAACTCACCTTAGGGGGTAAAGCTTTGGAAGTCCATGAAAAAAAGTCCAAATCCCTTACTCCTTGGCTAGCATTAAAGACATTCTGAGCAACAAAGTTTGAAAAAAAAAGACATATATCAACAAAGAAATGGGAACAAAGAAATACTGGAGGAAGAAGCTCAAGGTACTATAATGCAAACTTTCTCCTCAAGTAAATTTGTCAGTAGAATGTTTTGCAAAAGGGGAAAGTTTTGTTTTCCTAATCAAGTCACCTGAGTCCATTGCTCACCATGTCAAATCATCCATTACACAGAAACAGTTTAGTATGTCAAAAGCTCAAAATGGATGTAGTGTGTCATGCCATTTACTGAAATTAAGAGCCAGACATCTCTTATAAAGCTTGAGAGTTCACACTTCATAGAAGAACAGAAAAATCTCGTATTTCTGTTACAAGGAAATGGTAGCTGGTCCCATCACAAACCAGTTTTCTAGCAAGACAGTCTCCTGTTCTGAAAGATGATTTTAATCAGTGCAGGAGAAGTGCACACAGAATTTTAATCACCCAGTCAGAACCCAGGAGATGGAGAAGGGCTAAGCTCACTGTTACTGAAAGTTCACTTGCACAGAATGATTCCACCAGTTTGCACATCAAAACTGTACTTTTTACCAGAGTCAAAAATTTCAGTGCTATATGGAGAACAATTGCTAAGATTTCATGAGTTTTGTAAAACATACTATGCATTAACTGCTTTGTTATGAATAACTGTAAACCAAACAGAGCTTCTACAGACATTACTAATTTTATAACCAATATAACTAATTTTATAATCAATTGTCCACACTACAGAAATCAGCACTGCTGTTCTGTTTAATTTTTCCTCCCACAAAAGTGAGGACAGCGTTTTTTGATCACTGGAAAACATGAAAAAGAAGCCATCTTTTCTCCATAATCTAGTTTCTAAATATTTCAAAGAATTTTTCACTCTTTCTGTCAAATGAAAGAATAGTATAGATATAGCAGTACTAATAATTGTATTTATGGTATTTATGATGGAATCCCTTTGACAAACCACCCATTTCATCTATATGAGAAGAAGTATCAGAATCTAATTCCCTATCCCATGCTGATATGGGAACCAAATGAAATCCCTGCTCAGCAGCCACATTAAAATTTAACAGTAGCTAAGGCAGTAAATCCTTTCAGGCAGAAACAAGTACAAAACACCCTTGGCATGCTTCATCTGTATCCCTTGAAAAAGCACTAACATGTTAAAAGTAAGTAAATGTACACTTTTATCACATGATAGAAGCAAATAATCTAATATATACTGCTTGCAAACATCAAGTTTCAATAATACAAATTATCTGCCATTTTGACAGAGAAGGAAATTGTCACAACATCAGCATTTCTTTAGAACTGAGTACCTTTACCCACAACAGAAGGAGGTAGCAATGCACTAGTGATATATGCTCTGGGGCACTGGGGAAGGTGGGGAGGGTGTTAGATAGGAAGATGAGCAAAGTAAAGGCACGTAAATTTGGCAGGAAACTGCGGCAACGATAAAAAGCCCACATGTCCCTAATGAGTGTACTTCATAGGCATCCAAACTATACCTTGCAGCATATCTCCTTTTTTCTGATGGACTTCCACTGAGAAACATGGACTATCCATACCTAAAATATTTAGGTATCGTTTCAAAGATCTATTTTTCTACATCATAGAGCTCTATGTATAAAACATACAAGTCAAGCAGTGAACTGGGACCATGCTGGCTTAGAAACACCAAGAAGATCAGACTAGAAGCTCTCCTTTCCTCTGTGAGCTTGAGAACTTACTGGCTATTATAACACTGTACATCAGGTTAGATGAATAGATCCAGCATCTATTTGAGAACTAAGTTTTCATTCTAAAGAAACCACTACACAGAAGCTTTGAATTGAGCCCTTATGCTATCATCTGTAGATTTAATTACTGTTTTCCTTCAAGACTTTACCTTCCAAGACTAAAACTAATTTTAGAAATTCATACATTTCCTAATAAATTTTAAGTTTCAGAGTTTAAAAAAAAATAAATTTGTTTTACCACGGAAAATCATCATACCATTCGGAAGTATTTAAAACTTCTGTAGTTATTTTCCAAAGCTAAGACTTCTCTTACACAGCCATCTCGATGTTTTATCCAACATAGTCTTACTCTCCAATTGCTTTCCATCATCCTTAAAACTATAGTAAAAATCTTTTATCAATGCCCTTCAGTGTTTCCACAGAATATTCAGCTTTCTGAGGTTCTGTGATCAAGCACTGGAGCCTACATACTAATTTTGATTCTTTCTTCCATTGCAATAACGGTTTGAAAACCGTCCAGTTTCTCAATCCTTGATTGTCTAGAGTGGCTGAGGAATGTAATATTGTAGCTGGACATCAGGGTACAATATTTCTTTTTACAAAGTTTTAAATTTAAAATTAAGTAATGAGAACTTACTTAGAATGTGTTTTTTTTAAAAGACAACTTCTAGAACTTGACCAAGAAAAATTTGTTTCTTCCTAGCGTGCACTCTTTCATATTGTATGTACCTTTCTACTAAGTACCATGTGTAGGCATAACCGTCTGCATAAGGAATTTTACAAGTTTTTTTTTTCAAAAACATATCTGAACACTGCAAGATAGAAGGAAAAATAACTACGAGATATAGAAAAAAGCTTATCCAAAATGACAATCTATTAAATTCAATCTCATAATTATATTACCTATAATGGATTGGATGCACAATTTCACATCAGGGGCTGTAAAGCAGTTCCTTGTAAAAGGACAAGGGCAACAGAAGAAGAGCTAAAGACTTTCTAAGAAGGTAAATGACCACAGCACAAATAAATAAAACACTGGTAACTACCATGGATCTCTCATTTTCTATGATCATTTCTCTTCAAATATAATGGCGCTGATAAAAATACAGAATGTCCATTTATGAGATCCACAATATTCAGTGATTGCTTTATCATAAAATATCTTGTTAATGCTGATAAGCATACGTAAAATGCAGATACAAAATATACATCAAGATGAAAAGAGGTCACAAATTAACACTCCCGAGAACTGCTACTGTTTTTCATCTGCTCACTGCTCCATAATACAGTGACGAAACAGAACAACTGAAACTTTAAAAATTTTACTTATTTTCCAAAATGTACTGAGAAATTTTATTTACTTAAGGGGATTGATTATAAAAAGCCTGTGTATTTAAACATGAGAAAGCAATGTCATTGGAGATGACAAGTCTTCACACTCAACAGAACTGAATAGAAAATGCGAGTATAGTAGAAGTAATGTGACACCTATTTGAACAGGGAATACATGGCCCAACTCAGGCACTTGATTTTCCCTTTGCAGTCACAAAGGAGACTTTCTCCAGTCTTCCTTTTAAGCCAAAATTGGTTAAACAGCTGGGCTCCAAAAAGTCTTGCATAATTACAATATTTTTTTTTACTGAATTTTGCTCGTGTTATTCAGCTACCCAAATCCACAGGATTGAGCAGATATGAATGATATCACAATTTAATCTAATAAAACTTTAGTAATTTTTGCTTAATTGAACATCCTTTTTTACATAAGTCATTCTTCTCCAGAGGACTGCAAAAATCCAATTTGCCAACTTACAAACAGTCCTTTTTTGGACAATTCAGAGAAAAAGAGTATAATTTGAAATATTTTCAACCTAGTAATCACCATAAAAAAGATTTTAAAACTTCCTACCAAGAAAGCAGTATCTGTGCAAAGGAAGTATCTAGTAAGAAAGCAGTATATGCTAGACTAGCGTGCTGCCGAGACTTAAGGCATTCAAAAGTCAGCCTCTGAACCCTGACTTATATTTTGTCACCTTTAAGAAAAAAAATGAGAACTATTTTTTCCCTTTTTCCTCTTACTATTATGAATAAAACCAACAAATCTTACTGCCTAAATATTGTCATAATGAAATAAAATAGTTTCAGGACATGCTAAAGTCTTCTCAAAATCTGAAAATGAGAGCTGTGGAAGGAAACTTTCCTGAAAGCAGCTAAAATACATTTCTTGCATATGCTTGCATTGTTGTAAGAGTTGTTTTCATAACCCTTTTGCTATGTTGGCTGCCACTTACAGAGCAGAAGCTAAGAAAGTACGTGACTTTTAACTTGTGTCATGTCACTCAAGACATGTGACTTGCTACCTAAAAGAAAATTAAGCATCCCTAAGAGATCCTAATAGTCTAAATGGTAATGAAAGTAATTCACAAGAGTGATTAACCCTCCCCCAAACCAAGAGAATCTTTTATCTGATCTTTACAGACACAGAGAATGAAATGTTTGAAAACTGAATGTTGTTTTTCCACATTTGATTGTGCCTGGCGTCCTTAGTCACATGAAATTCGAATTCACAAAACTATATTTTCAAGATTGAATGTTCAGTTATTCATGGCAGACATTTCTTTTCAGGCTTCTCTCAAGGAGCACAGCATATGCTCTTCCCTAGAACTACATGAATATGAGAGCTGTATGAAATATGCCAAACAGTAAGTTCTTGCTAACCACAGACAACTGCTGAGCTCAAAAATATTCCCTCCAACAAGCAAAAAGGTATCCAACATAGCTGATCTAAAAAAAAAAACCAAAAAACCACACAACTAAGAAAAATCTATCAGATTATAATACCCATCTAGACATACAATATTTACTGAAGTTAGCTACTTAGTCAAGATGAATTCACTTTTACCATGGGTGAACTGGTAAAATTCAACTACTGCACAGAAATATTAATATTTCATGGAAGTATAATACAGCAATTTTCTAATGGTTAGCGATTTCTATGGCAAAAAATTACAAAGTTTTAGACAAAGCCTAATTTTTTCCATGTTTTCATATATTCTACAACAGACTAGAAAAACATTGTGATGACAGGCGTATTTGAGTGACTGATTTCTGAGTACAGAAATAATCTGCTTCCCAAAAGCAAAATTAAAATAATTTTCCAAATAAGGATTCTATTGAAAGAAATCTACAAATAGAAATATATCAACAAATAATCCATAGTCAAGAAGACCTATTCACATCATGTAACAGTGTTTGGCAGAACAGCCACAGGGTATTATGAATTTCCAGATTTAGCTATTAGCAAATAGTCCAATTCCACTGGAACTGGGAATATCTCAGTTCTTCTATAACCAAAAACCATGAACTGTGTGATATTAGTGGTCACAGTGTTTAATTTAATGAAATATTTCTCAACTATCTTCAATTGCAGCAGCAGCTCATCCAGATAAGATGACAAATCAAATCTAAATAGCAGTATCAATTAGAGCTGGTTCTCACATTCTGCCCAGAAGAAAACAAGATACTGTCCACTCATGGAATGTATGAAAACAGATGAGCCAGAAAGGCCTGCACTTCAATGAATCTTTTGAGAAACACTGGTTTAGCTAATATAGTTTTTCCTTGCTTATTTTTCAAATTTTTCAAAACAGCATTTTTGCCTTTCCCATTTTTCAGGAAAGGTGTAACCTTTAAACTGTAGTGATGATGATCACCATTAAAGTTATTCAAATAAATTATGTTTACTCTTATTATAAATACGCTGTTGGTCTTGAAGCTCTTGGATTCTTTGAATAGCTAATGAAGAGATAATGATTCAGGTACCAAAAAGCACAAAAAACATCCACAAAACCCAGAGCCTAAATAACCTTTGTTTGCTTGGTTAGTTTTTTTAAAAAGCCTCAATTACATTGACTCACTGTGCAAGCCTCTTCTGAAATCATGGCACCAGTGGACCACTTCAAGACAACGCTATCTAGTTTAAGAAACACCTGGTGGAGACCACAATCTAATCCTACTCTGCTTCTGTTGTAGCTGTCCCTGCACTTCTGTTTCTCTTCCATAAGAGGCTTCAACATAAAGCCTCATACCTTTCTACACTCCACCCTCATTACACAGCAGCCCTCCAAAATGCAAACACGTATAAGGTTGTATCTGATACTTAAATATCATTTACCTCAGGACTTTTTGCAGCCTTAATTAAAGAAAGTCTTGTAATGAGGATAGAGTGTACTTTTGGATATTTTTCAAAGGCACCTTTTACTTACGTCAACAGGTACCAGAAGGCTCTTGCCAAGATGTTGGTTAAAAGACAGACACCAGGCTTCAGTGTAACCATTCATGTTAGGAACATACTTCTTTATTGTTTCATCATTCAGCCTCAGCCAAACACCATCATCATTGTGGATCTATGGGAAACAAGCAACAAAAACGAGCCATGCCCTCCTGTAACTGTTCTGTAGCTAGCAAGGATTAACAGACTTCAGGCAGACAATAGCAGCAAAGAAGCAATGATCCTTAAAATGCTGATAAAACAAAGTAGAGATAAAGAGGAATATTGACAAAATCAGAATTCCAAAGCAGTGGGGAAGCATATCTCTTTAGAAGTCAAGGTATAAAGATAAATTTTAATTGGATCATGCAATAGTAAGAATTGCTTTGAAATAAAAGAGGGAAAAAAAAGTGAAGCCTTCATATGCTTTATAAATTCCCCACTTCCCATTCTGCCATTGCTGGTATGACTTGGTAAATTGCAAAAATATTCCTTGCATATGAAGTTATTTTCTAAGAAAAACACATGCATAGTAGTCTAACACACGAGTAGTGATCTTTCAGATCTCTAAGTGAAAGATGTAGTGAAAAGGACACCTACATCTGAATTTTTGTGTAGAGCTGAAATAGTAAGCAGTGAGAAGTTAAATCTTAAGAGGTATTAAGACGAACTCCAGGAGTTTTTTTTTCCTTGTATCAGTCTCAAATGTTTGTTACACAGGTTTTGAAGTAAGTAAATTATAGGAAATGACAGCTTGAAAAACTAAATTAGCAAATTTAGATTTATGCAATTTATGGTCTTAAGTTGTATATGTCAACAACATTGAAAAAACCCCATTATTTGCATGAATTACCTTTACATCTTAGCCCAATTTTCAACAGAAATGTCTTATTGATTACCTCGTCAATGAAAGTGATGGATCCATTGACTTTCACTATGCCTATTTGCTCACTCTGAAGGGAAGGGTGGCTACGGATACGAAGCCCTGCACTGTCCTTGGCCACAAATTTGCGAACCTAAGAGAAGCAAAGAAAGACAGTAAGGAAGAAAAAAAATTGGAACAGAGCTCTCAAGAGTAAAAAGAAATAGGTTTAACAGATTCTGAAATGCCAGTGACAAGACAGCAGTCTTAAAGAGTTACAGTTTGTTGCTAGTTTCCCATGGCTGCTGTGTACAACTTCACTTATTTACTATAATCAATAAAATCATAATGTTCCAAAAAACCATAGTGTAAGCATGCATTGACTTGGAAATATTTGTTATAACCTCAATAATCAGTACAAGCTTCTGATTTTTTTAACACACGTTTCATTCACTGCCGAAAATTTCACCAGATTTGCATTTTCAAATTTATTATTTTTCTGAACTGATCAGCCTGGGATTACCATTTCTCAGTTGTGCTACTGTAGTATTCTTTTTAGTCAGGATTTTTTTACCAAAATTTGGATATTTTCCTTAGCTAAAGAGTTTAACCAGCCATTTTGAAATAAAAGAGAGCTTTGTACTTCTTTATCTTTCAAATAGCTATTTCAATAGTTTCTTCTTTTTTGCAAAGGAAAGTTAGAGCAGAGGTTCCTTGCTATTTGGTGGACTTATTACAGCATCCCAAAATCTACCACTTGTTATTCACTATCACATTTTTTACCAAACATTATCAGGCACCTGTCCCCCAGAGAAAAAACGTTAGCCATCCTATTGGTCTCTTAAATCCAGATATGCATATATTCTATCCATGTGATATAAAACCATTTTCTTGGAAGGTTATTTTCAAACTCCACAGGTAAAAGGGATAAAAGTGTCAATGGAAATATGGATTTAATCTGTAACAACATAAAGCATAGAATGACGTGTAGGGAACAAACTCAGTGATACATAATGAAAGGTGTGCATTTACCTTTTTTCCCCCTAAAGAAATTTAAGAAATGATATTAATTCTCAGGCTAATTTAAAAAAACAAAATACAAAACCAACAAAGCCCCAAAACCAGAAGGATGTAAAGGGTTTCTTACAGTAGCTACGCCAAAATGTGCAAAGTTTTGCTTATTAACAGTCCTCTTACTCATAATACTTAGATTCATGCAACAGACAAAACTAAGACTTTCAAGGTCCTTGTAAAAGGATAAAGCTGAATCGTTGCTGGCAGCATTCTGAACACAGACAAGCCAAAAGTAAGTTTTGCAAATCAGAGATTCTTGCATGACATTACTTCAGAAAATCATTATGACAGTTTGCTAGAAATTGGATTTAAAACTTAAATTTAGAGGAAAAACCTCACATTCCAGATTTTGAGTAGGCACAGGCCTGGAAAGAGCCTTCTTCCCTTTTGCAACAGCTAGCCTAACAAGTTAATTAAAAACTTCAACCTATAACTAGAAATTGCTTAAGGATCAGATCCACTGACACTCAATACAATAAAAAAAAGATTTAGACTTCTCTTATGATAATTTCTGACCATGATGAAAAATTTCATTGTCTGTCTCCTTTCTGATAGAGCACCTCTTTGCTAGGAATATTTCTGTACAGCAAAGTGGTTTTGTAACTCTGTAATACCTCCACAGGCAGTTCTTCCATGGAGCATACTCAAACTGGATTCCAACTGAAGAACTGACTAAGGCAGAAAGGCTTAGCAATTAGGATGTCCATCATCCCTACAGTGCACAGAATTTTTCAAGAGCTGTGTTGCTGTGCTTTTTTATTTCACAAATCTGCAAAGAGGTACATGTCACACAACAGAAAAAAGTGTTGTACAGGATAAAGCAACCTTAACAAGGGAGTTGATCTTCTACAAAGGGGTGAGAAAAACCACCCCCAGCCCAGAGCTTTTGGGTTTGGTGGTTGTTTTTTGGTTTTGCAAAAGCTACTTGTTGTGTCAGGACAGCAGAAACCTTCAAAGCATGTTAGTGACCTATCATTCTAGTACCATCTTGCACCTTCAAATTCAGCTATATTAGGACCATTTTCTTCTAGCTGGTTGCAACTACCCTGAATTACATTACATAACTTGAAAAAGCATGTTTTCCTCAATACATTGTGGAATGAAGTTTCCTGCAAGTTAGTTAATTTAAGCTTTGCAGCTAATAAGGAGGTAGCAATTCTTATGAGTCATATACCCCAGCTTGAATACAGATCACAGTCACCTTCAGATTTTTGATCTGACTTCAAATAACAGAGAATGAAGAATACACAGATAAAATTGTAACACAGTACCCATTTTCAGCTTGCAATTTAAGTAAGGTTTGGCTACAAAATGGAATGTTCCAGTGCCTCAATAAAAATATTCTGGTGTTTCTAGTTGACAACAGATCACCACTGAGAATGCACTGTTAGTGTCCTTTGGTTCTAACTATCTGAAATAGGCTGAAAAAGATGATGAAGAAGCATTTAGAGCTCAACTAAGCCCTATTTCTCAGCAAAACATGATTTAGTATGTTGGACTGTCTCTGACTGATATAAGTCTAATCTGCATTCTTGGCTTTAGAAACATGGAACACAGTACAATTATTACCTTGCTTTACTACTTACAATACTGCTGTTGATACACAAAGAATTATCCTGGCTTGTTATCTTTATGTTTGTTGTGACATATTTACTATGACACAAAAGACAGCTGACTGAATAAATGATTTACCATCAAAGGTCTAGTTTAATTTTCCAGCAGGCTCTACAGACACTATATGTACAGGACAAAGATGGCTCCTTTTTCAAAGAGACTAGAACTTGGAACAAGAAATGAGACATACACACAGAACAACACAAGGAGAGAATTAAACACTACATAATGTCTCAGAACACCAGAGGACTGACTTCTGTCAAGTACTTTGACTGTTCTTGTCAACAGTTATCATGTATGAACTAGTCACCCCAATTTCCACTGTAATAATTGAAAAGAAAACCAGAATTTCTGTTCAGCAGTTCATCTCATATCAAACCAGATTCTCTCGACTTGGGGATAGCAAAACAACACATATGATGATCAGCTCATGTGAGATAAATCTCTCTTAGTAGGAATTGGGAGTTCTAATTAAGATAATGAACTAACCGGGAAGTCTTCCTTCCAAGACAAGGGAGAAAGTCTAAAATAAGCATCTTGGGGGAAAAAGTAAAAAAGAGACCCAGTGAGGGGTAAATGTTGCATTGAAACTAAAAGTACATTTATTATTTTTAATTTGAGGCATGGCTGCAGGGAAAAAGAACCTTGTTAGTAGTAGAAGCAAATGCTGAATGCACTTAAGACTGGGGAACCATACAACAAAGTTGCTGTCTCTAGATTATCCTGAAGTCTAGAAAAAAAAAATGTCAGGATGCACTGCATAGGTAAAAAGTTGTCAGAAACTCGATCCTTTTTAAAACCATGTATTTCCTAACCACCTTCCCAATTTCAGTAGGACCGGAAACAACCTTGTGGTACTTCAGAATTCCGCATCTTTCAATACAGGTTAATTCCACAAAAAACCCCCAATAAACCCCACCACAAACAAAAACAAACAGAGAACCCCCCAAACCCCATCAAAATCAGCACTTCATTTAATATCCCTTCCTTTGCCTCTAAGAGGAAATGCAAGATAGTTCCCTTATGTGGGCCTTTCCTTATATCACTGCTGCCCATTTCAGCTTACTTGCTTTATTGCGTCCACTTTAGTCCTTCAGAGTAGAACAAGGTGAAATGGGGAAGTAAAAAGCTACAGAAAGGTACCTTTAAAAAACAATTATGCCATTCTCTAAAGAAGGAAAATATACTAAAGAAACTGCTTATGGATTTTATACTGTCTGAAGATGCGTATGACAAAATAAACAAAATCTTTAAAAATGTCGCGCACCATTAATTTCATAGTATGATATATAAGAAATAGAACTAATAATAGTGCAAAATTTTGTCTGTGGCTTAATAATAGCTGTGCAATGTTTGTGTGACAAGCCAAGGCAAAGGTAGTTTCTGTAGAGCTTCTAACAGTTTTATGAATACATGTACAAAATGAAAATGAGATGATTTTTTTTCATTTTATCCAGTACATTAATTTCATTCCATTCAGCATGTTAAAGTGATCTGCAAATATCTTTAAGTCTGCAGCCCCATTATATGATAAAATATATATTAAAATATTTATTAAACAATGAAGTCCCACCCAAATATAGCTATCTGTTTTTGGGGGTTTTTTTTCAGTTCTCCAGACCTTGTTTGGCTGAGGCTCTGCTTTTGGTTTAATAAGTTGGGTTCCAGGAGGTATCATTCCTTTTGGAGGATCTTTTACTTTCACTTCTAGTCCAGCATCTACAAGCAAACAAAGATTAAGTTTTAAAAAAATAAATGTAAGGGGATATATCAGTTAAACAGTAACTACAGTCTATCTGTGCTACAACCCAGAGTAAACAAAATAACCACTTATCCATCCCCAAAATCAACACTTAGCCATTGGCTTCATGGTGCAAGGTATTAATTTTTGAACATTTCTATTTTCATATGTGGAAATTTACAGAGATGTAGTTTCATGCTGTTGCTAGACATCTGTCACAGTGTATGTACAAAGCACTACCAGGCAATTTTGTATCCTAATAGTCTGTAGGGTTATGTTTCAAAGAAGGGTCAACACAGAGGGTAATGTTTGAGAGTTGCAAGTGAAAGCTTCTGGACTGGAAGCAGCTCATGCAACGCTGTGCTGCCACAGAAGCTAATTGCTACACGTGAGACAGATATAAGACCCTGAAAAGCCATGTTCAGAAAAGAAACCAGAGAAGAGGCCTATAATGTAAAGAAGTGGCATGTTTAATTACCAATGCTGTTATAAAACCTGAAGGCACTGGAAAGTGACATTCTTGTTTGTGAAGAAAAATACATGTAAACACATGTGAAGAAAGACACAAAAAATTAAGTAATAGATGAATATAACCCTGAGTTAACCTTCAAGGAAATTGCCTCAGCAATCAGTGTTAAAAACAAATTACAACGGTAGATACTTTTGTGGTTTTTGCTTCATTTTACAGTGACCCTCTGAAGAACAACATCTTGAAAAGCATCCAGACCTAGCAATAAAACTGTTGGTTTCGCTAACATTCTTTTAAACAAGCATGGCGGTAACAGAAGCAATCTACAAGCATCAAGAACCTAGAAGGTTTGGAATAAAGAGAACCTGTTACCAGCACTTAAACTGTCAAAAGCTGACAGAATTATGAGTCATGCACAGGTACATGAAAGTTTCAGAGGGCACAATCTAATATAACAATTGAGTAGAAAGTTCCATTGCAGAAAAATGGCACAGCTAAGTATTAAGAGTATACTCATATCTCATTCATGTTTAATAATGAAGGTTAGGAGCTACATTTATAATTTCTAAAAGTTTACCCTACACACTGCTTGAGGATGGTAGAATCTGTGTAAAAGTATAAAAGCAGCTGATTTAAACTACAACTGAGTGCACTGCAGCCTCCTATGAAGGCAAATGTTCCTCTGTTTGAGGAATACAGATAACCATTAATAATAAGACTTTATACATCTTCTCTTCTGTAGTTAACACAAAACCAAATCCCATTCCATTTCTACATAAATTATGTGTACTTGTATTTATGACTATCACTATATGTTTACAAAAGGTCAGTACTGGGAAAGAGGAACTGCTGGTGATCGTGAACTCACCCAAACCCTCTTATCAGATGTGGGTCCACCTACAACACTTCCAGTGTTTCTGCTACCATCTTCACCATATCACCAGTAAGGCTAATGTGAGGGCATTCAAGATACACAGTATTTTTGGAAGGGCACTTTTTCCACCACATGCTATAGTATCTCATAGTGCAGTCCTCAAGACAGGCAAGATAACTAATAGATTTCCAGCAAGGAATGCACAAAAAGCATTTAAAAATCAGTACAAATAATTAAGAGCTCAGGCAGAGTATCAGTTAAGATCACACCTCCTCAACTTTCCAGAACAAACGACAGTATGTATTTCAGCATCGTCAGGAACAATTTCGCCTTTCCTTAGGTTTTTCAGTGTTGGGCTGGGTTTTTTTCCCTTTAACTATACTTCTCTTTCATTCTCAGTTGAAACAAGACATTCTTCTTTCAACACAGAGTTGAGAAAAAGAGAATCTGTTAATCTGGTAGTCTAACTACATTATAAATACATGATCTGCAACATATACTCTTATTTCAGAGTGTGGAGTTTTTTCTTCTGACAAAGAAGAATGATTTAACTGGAAGGCTTCTGAATGAAAACTTGGTCTTTAAGTTTTGCTATGTGATATTAAGCCTTACGAGCATCAAGACATAATTGTAGTCAGTATACAAAGTGGAAGCAATATAAATTTATGATTAAACATAGTGAAAATTAAGTACCTATTTCAATGCCATCTATGGTAACATGAATGGTATAGAGACCAACAGCTCCAGGAGTCCAGTTTGCACAGTATGTACCATCATTATTGACTCTGATCAACATGTTTTCACTGGGTCTAGACATAAAGAAAAAAAAAATTGAAATCACTGAACAGTTATTGTCTTTTTGAATGCAATATATATCAAACATATAATGATTAGCATAATGTTTAATTTGGAAACTACTCTTCTTTTCTAGCAGATCATCTAAATACAATTTTTCCCTTTCCAATGTATTAACCTCCTATTATTTACTATGAAAATATAATCCTCTAGTCCACATTTATTTGTAGCAAATTTTTAAAATAACACATTCAGAGAGTAGCTAATACAAATAAGAAAACAACATTAAAACAATAAAGAAAAAAATATTTTAAACAAAATTGCTACATATAAGAAAACATAATACATTACTTCTGTGTTCTACCTTCAGACACAATTACCTGCCAGTCACACTTGGCAGCAGAAGTGTCAGGACGTGTTAATTTAAGTCCCTATCAAAAAAATTTTTTTAATCTTTACCTCTTTGGTGTTGGTGAAGCAAAACGAAGTTCTTCAAAAGAATAATTTTCGTATGCCTATAAACAGATTCAATTTAAA
Source organism: Cettia cetti (assembly GCA_013401135.1). Classification (NCBI taxonomy): domain Eukaryota; kingdom Metazoa; phylum Chordata; class Aves; order Passeriformes; family Sylviidae; genus Cettia; species Cettia cetti. The sequence goes on along the minus strand of VZUI01093060.1, from coordinate 2,812 downwards.
CATAAAACCAACAGTTATCAGCTATACCACTGTCTTGAATAAAAGAAAGCAGAGCATTTTCTTAAAGAACACATCAATCTAATTTTACATACCCCAGAAGCATTGATCAGGGAATCAGAAACAAATTTCAAAACACAGAAATATTCACGCGCACATGAAAAAATATCTTCACTGTCTCATTAAACAGCCATTATTTAGCTAAGAAAGATTGCTACTGCTAGCAAAAAAACTTGTTAAGTCTTAGAATCTCTTTAAATCTGAATTGTATAAAATACTTTTGAATCCAGGCAGTGCACTGAAGACCATGTGAAGATAAGAAAACAAACATGTTGCAGGTAAATTCTGCAAACCAGCCCAGGGGCTTTATCAGTGAAATTTCAGATCCTTTTCCTTTGAACTCCAAGTGAAGATGAAATTCCCTCAACATTGAGGTGATACTGCCATTGACTTCCACTACAAAAAAGACCTGGTTCGCTTCCATAGCATCTTGTGAAATCACTGCTCTGAAAAGCCCCACAAGAAAACAGAGATAGCCCTAGAAGTGCACAAAGTCCCTCAGCAAGAAACTCTCTGGGCTGCAATAGTTGCTGAGTTACCACATTCCCCTGTTAAGTCAAAACCCACAAAAGGCAGGATAAGAACCTTTGAACATATATGCAGTCATTTTAGGTCCCTATATAAGGATATAGTTTTGTTTATCAGCACTCCAAACAGGTCATTAATTTATTATATATGTTTTTATGAAGTAAGAAACTAGCTTTTATAATCATATTAAGGTGTTTGTATCAAGTACTGATACAATGTGCGGGCTGATGTAAAATGAAAATATCATTTCTGCACTTTACACTGAAATAAATGTGCTTAATAATGCAGGAAAGGAAATAGAACAGAATATTTACAATGCCTTGAAATCATAGTTTTGGATGCAAAGGACTTAACTTGAAAGGAGCCTTGGGAAGATTCTCTGGTAAAACACTAAATATGGAAATCAAGCATGTTTCAACAAGAAAGATGCTTTTAAAATTTAACTTTGGTGTCTTTGTACTTATATCTTTATGAAGATTCATACTGTTATTATCCACTAAGAGGATTTAAATGAATCCTTCCATTTTCATTTTCCCATAGCCTTCTTTCAATTAGAAAATGATTACATTCCAACTAGCTGATATTAAGCATTCCTCACTCCATCAAATCTACAAGAGTTTTTGAACACCTTACAGTTGCACCACCGTCATTACCCCAGAGCATCTCATGCATTAAAAGATAAACCACCCTAAGAGTTGTGTGGGCAGGTTCGACACCTATCACTGGAAAAAAAGCAGCAGGTACCTGTGGACAGTGGCTATCAGAAATATCTAAGCCCAAACCTAGATACATAACGTATTTCTGCCTCCCCTCAAGTCACTTTTAAAAGAAGCATCAAACCAAGAAGTGATGTTTGCAGTAGCCCAAATAAGAATGCCAAGATCATACCTTGATATACACACAATTCAGCAAGTTCTTAAACTGTTGTACTTTACATTGATTAACAGTTCTTTCATTGATCTATTAAGACACTTTTCAGTACCCAGCTGCACTATTTACACGCAGGTATTGCAGCACTATCCTTTGCAAAAAACCCCTCTGTACCCTCTAAAAGGTGCTAGTTTGCTGGTTCTGCCCCACAATATAAATCCATACTGATTATGCTAAGTATTATCCTTCTCTGCCCTCCTGGCTAATCTTGTCTCACTACATTGTGCAACTGTTAGTTGTACAAAACATGTCACATCTCTTAACTGGGTCAGTATGTAAATTTACTGAATGTGCTACAATATACTCAATCAAATGAACACCAGCTGCTCAGCTTTCACTTCTTTAAAAACTCCTGGCAAAGTGTCTGAGCTGATCTATTTAACAGCGGCTCATTTCATCAGACACTGCTTAACACATATGCATTGATATATAAATCATTTGCATGCCTTTTTTTACTATGCTGAGTTCTTGTATTTTCCTATGTTCAAGTTTTAAATACGTATTTACTGTAAAACTCCAACTCCATATAAATAAATATACTGGTTTAACTTTCCCTTCACCATTTGAGTATCTGTTTTTATTTCTCCTGAGTGACTGACTAATTTGTTGATCTGTCTAATCAAAAGACAACTTTCCTTTTTATGCTAATCCAATCTAAACACTTTAGAGTTGAAGCAATTTGCCCCTTTGATGTATTTATTTTATTGCTGAACTAATATATAATCAAAGTAATTTGCATTGAATATATTTTCAGATTGAGACCAAAAGTAAATACACATTTTTCCTTCTCTGTTGCATACCTTTACACACTTTGAATGCTGAATTCTGTAGTAATATTGCCAAAATTGCAGCGACTTACCTTCATCATTGTAATAGCAATATACCGAGCTTCTTTTACTATCATTGGCTCATAGGAGGAATCAAGCTTTGGTGAAGGAAGTCCTCCAAAGGTCATATCACTGCTAGGGGAAAGAGCTGTTGCAGGACTCCCTGGAATCCGCTGCACTTTTTTAACTTGTTCTTGTTGCAAAGATGTTTTTTTCTGAGAAACAGGAATAGCTTTAACTTCTACCTGTAATAAAATGTGGAAGAGGGATTACGATTTAGTGAGAAAACACACACACATTCTTTTAAATTTGATGCAGTGCAGTGACAAAGTGCTTAGAACACTCCTTGTAAATCTAGCTGTGTCAAAACCCAATGTACCTGTTTCATTCTGTCTTGGGTGCTTCTCCCCTGCCCATTGGCATCTTTCCAAGGCACTGTGTTGGCTTTGCAGATTTAATCTGCAAAGCCA
>VZUI01093048.1:0-10595 GCA_013401135.1 Cettia cetti | reverse complement strand
CTGAGGGGGATTTGGGGGGTCCTGGGGGGTGTGAGATGACCCTCAGGAGGGGCTGGGAGGTCCCGGGGTCACCCTGAGGGGGGATTTGGGGGTCTTGCAGTGACCCTGAGGAAGATTTGAGGGTCCTGGGGTTGTGGGGTCACCCTGGGGGGGGGGGATTTGGGGGTCCCACGAGTTATGGGGTGGCCATGGGATGATTTGGGGGGTCCCGGAAGGGTTTGGGGTGACCCTGAGGGGGGATTTGGGAGCCCTGGGGGTTGTGGGATGCCCCTGAGGGGGGTCTGGGGGGGTCCCAGGTTGACCCTGACGGGGATTTGGGAGTGCTGAGGTGACTCTGAGGGGAATTTTGGAGGTCTGGGGGTTGTGGGGTCACCCTGGGAGGGGGATTTGGAGGGTCCCGGGGTGACCCTGAAGGGGATTTGGGGGTCCTGCAGTGACTCTGAAGGGAGATTTGGGGGTCCCAGGAGTTGTGGGGTCACCCTGAGGGTGGATTTGGGGGGTCTTGGAAGGGTTTGGGGATGTTTCGGGGAGGATTTGGGACCTGCTCGGGGGTTATGGGGTGACCACAAGAAGGATTTGGGGGGTCCTTGGAGCTGTGGGTTGGATTTGGGGGTGTCCCTCACATCCCCATGTCCTCTTTGTGTCCCCGGTGTCCCCAGGTGCCACCCACAGTCTCAGCTCTGTTCGGGGTTGGATTTGGGGGTGTCACCATGTCCCCTGCGTCCCCCGTGTCCCCATGTCCCAGTGTCCCCTCTGTCCCCTGTGTGCCCCCAGGTGCCACCCCCAGTTTGGGCTCTGTTTGGGGTTGGATTTGGGGATTTGGGGGTGTCACCTGTGTCCCCATGTGTCCCCTGTGTGTCTGAGGTGCCACCCACAGTTTTGACTATTTGGAGGTGGATTTTGGAGTGTCACCTGTGTCCCCTGTGTGTCCCCCCTGTGTCCCCTCTGTGTCCCCAGGTGCCACCCGCAGTTTCAGCTCTGTTTTGTGGTGGATTTTGGGGTGTCCCCATGTCCCCCATGTCCCCTGTGTGTCCCCAGGTGCCACCCGCAGTCTCAGCTCTGTTTTGTGGTGGATTTTGGGGTGTCCCCTGTGTGTCCCCTCTGTGTCCCCTCTGTGTCCCCAGGTGCCACCCGCAGTTTCGGCTCGGCCAAGGCTCGCTACGCCTTCAGCGCGCGGGACCGCACGGAGCTGTCACTGCGGGAGGGGGACATCGTGAGAGTGCTGAGCAAGAGGGGACAGCCCGGCTGGTGGAAGGGCGAGATCTACGGGAGGGTACGGCTGGGGACACCCTGGGGACATCGGGGACACCCTGGGGACACCCTGGGGACACGCTGGGGACACTGGGGACACCCTGGGGACATCGGGGACACCCTGGGGACACGCTGGGGACACCCTGGGGACATCAGGGACTCTGGGGACAGCCCTGAGCCTGTCCCCACCCCAGAGTGTCCCCTGTGTCCCCTGACCCTGCTGTCCCCCGCCCATGGTGTCCCCCATGTCACCTGTCCCCAGCTCAGGTGTCCCTCTGTCCCCAGGGTGTCCCCCCCGTGTCTTCTGACCGCTGTCCCCTGTCCCCAGCTCAGTGTCACCTGTCCCCAGTGTCCCCAGTGTCCCCTGACCCCACTGTCCCCTGTCCCCAGGTCGGGTGGTTTCCGGCCAATTACGTGGACGAGGAATATTCGGATTATTGCTGACGTGGAACCCCCAGATTGGTGTCACCCCCAGATCAGTGTCACCCCATGTTGGTGTCACCCCCGTGTCGGTGTCACCCCCTTTGTCAGTGTCACCCCCGGATCGGTGTCACCCCTGGGTGGGTGTCCCCCCGGGATTGGTGTCACCCCTGGATCAGTGTCACCCCCATGTCAGTGTCACCCTCATCTCGGTGTCACCCCCTTTGTCAGTGTCACCCCCGGATCAGTGTCACCCCTGAATCAGTGTCACCCCGTGTTGGTGTCACCCCGTGTCAGTGTCACCCCCAGGTCGGTGTCACCCCGTGTCCCCGCGCTGTCCCCAAGCCCCGCTCCTGTTAATTTATGGGACAATAAACCGGGCCCAGCTCCATGGGGGGATTTCACTGGAAAGGGCCCCAAGAGGGAATTCCGGGAACGGGAATTCCGGGAAGGGGCCGGAATGTGCGGCCGGGGGCAAAGGTCAAAGGTCAGACCCCGGGATCGATCCGGGCGGGGCGGGGTCAGCGGGAATTGGGGAATTCCGGGATTTTGGGAAATTCCGGGGTTTGGGGGAAAGTCCGGGATTTTGGGAAATTCCAGGGTTTGGGGGGAATCCCGGGATTTTGGGAAATTCCGGGGTTTGGGGGAAAGTCCGGGATTTTGGGAAATTCTGGGGTTTTAGGGGAATTCCGGGATTTTGGGAAATTCCGGGGTTTTAGGGAATTCCGGGATTTTGGGAAATTCTGGGGTTTTAGGGGAATTCCTGGATTTTGGGGAAATTCTGGGGTTTTGAGGGAAATCCAGCATTTTGGGGAAATCCAGGATTTTGGGGAATTCCAGGATTACAGGCAGGGAATTCTGAGATTTTGGGAGGATTCCGGGATTTTGGGGCAATCCCGGGGTTTGGCAGAATTCCGGGGGTTTGGGGGAATTCTGGATTGGGACTTCCAGGACTACAGGAAGAGAATTCCGGGATTTTGGGGAGGGGGATTATCAAGATTTTGGGAGGAGAATTTCAGGATTTGGGGAGCAGAAATCTGGGAATTGGGGACTTCTAGGATTACGGGAAGGGGATTCCAAGATTTTCGGAGGGGATTCAAGGATTTTGGGAAGGGAAACTCAGGAATTTTGGGGTGAATTCCCGGGGTTCTGGGGCTCAGAGGGGTCCCTCGCAGACCCAGGGCAGGGCGGTCCCACAGAGATAATCCCAGTTCAATCCCAGTACACACACACACACACGTTTATTGTTATTTTTTCCCCATTTCCCGGGATTTTGGGGTGAAATCCCGGGATTTGGGGTGAATTTCCAGGATTTTTTTCCTCAGGCTGTCGATGCCCCCATTCCTGTCCCCAAGGGGTGGTGGCCGGGGCCACACAGGAAGCGCCGCGCGCTATCGGCTGCGGCCAGCCCCGGTCCCCTCCTCTCTTCTCTGTCCCCTCTGGCCACCTCCAGCCACTCCGTGTCCCCTCAGTGTCCCCTTTTAGGGGACATAGAGCACTGAGGGGATATTGAGGGGACACTGAGGGTCTGTCCCCATTCCCATCCCCACAATTCCCACCCCACACAAAGCCGCGCTGCGATTGGTTGATTCCCTTGACTGACACACACACAGACCAATCAGAACCGAACAACAGCCTAAGGCGGGAGTCCTGCTTCCCCGGGGAGCGGGAACATCCCACCTTCTCTGCACTGTGATTGGCTGCGATCTCTGATTGACAGAGAAGTGGGCCAATAAGAAGAGGGGCCCCAAGACAGCACTCAGTCAACCTCCGGTTGGCTTAGCATTTTGATTGACAAAAGCGCGGGCCAATCTGAATGAGACTCTACGGTCTCAGCCCCCCTCCGCACTGTGATTGGCTCAACCCTCTGATTGACACCCATATCGACCAATCACCACCGCGCACCTCCAAAAAGGGAACAAATTTTAAAAAGTCGGGAATATTTTGAGGGAAAACCGGGAGATTTTTGGGATTCTCCTTTTTTTATTGTTCCCCCTCCGCCTTTTGGGGCTTCTGCTCCAGCAGCCTCCGCACGGGGGATCCCTGCAGCTTCTGGAATGCTCTGGAGGCTGGAAAAAACAGGAAAAATCCCCTTAATTCCCAATTTTCCTGCAAAAAATTCCTGGAATTTTGGGGATCCAGGGGGATTTTCCTCACCCAGCTGCTCCGAGAGGCCCCTCAGGAAGTTTCTGCTCTCCTGGTGAAATTCCAGCACCATTTTCCCAGCCTGCTGCGCCTCGTCCACCTGAGAAACCCCCAAAAAATCCCCATGAAATCCCCCAGAAAAAATTCCCCCAAACTCCCAAGAAATCCTGTTAAAACCCCAGAAAAACTCCCAAAAATCCCTGCTAAAACCCCCCAAAATTCCCAAAAATCTCCGATAAAACCCCCAGAAAAAATTCCCAAAAATCCCTGATAAACCCCCCCAAAATTCCATTATAAAACCCCCCAAAAAATCCATAAAATCCCCATTAAAACCCTCTCAAAAAATTCCCGAAAGTTCCATAAAACCCCTGTTAAAACCCCCTGAAAAGATTCCCCAAAATTTCATAAAATCCCCGATAAAACCCCTCCAAAAATTCCTTAAAATCCCCATTAAAGTCCCAGAAAAAAAACAAACACAAAATCCCCATTAAAACCCCCATTAAAAAAATCCAAGAAATCCCAGTTAAAAAAACCCCGGAAAAAAAAAATCCCAAAAAAAAATCTCCAAAAGTTTTTTTTAAAAAAACCCGTTAAAACCCACAGGGAATTCCCAAAATTTGGATTTTTTTCCCCCAGAGCTCACCAGGAGCCGCAGGGACTCCAGGACCGGGCGCTGCTGGGTCAGGATCTCGCCGTAGTCGGGTTTGGAATCCAAAATTTGGGATTTGGAATCCAAAATTTGGGATTTGGGAATTTCGGGAGGGGCCCAGGGGCAGCTCCCGGCTCGGAGCTGCTCCAAATCTCTGGGAAAAGAGGGGAAATTTGGGAATTGTGAGGGAAAATTGGGAATTTTGGGGGGAAACGTGAGGAAATTTGGGGGTTTGTGAGGGAACTTTGGGGATTTGTGATGGAAATTTGGGATTTGTGATGGAAATTTGGGGATTTGTGATGGAAAGTTGAGGATCTGTGAGGGAAATTTGGTATTTGTGAGGGTAAATTGGGATTTTGTGAGGGAAATTCAGGGACATTTGAGAGAAATTTGGGAATTTTTGGGGGGAAGGGGCAGGATTTTGGGGATTTGTGAGGGAAATTAGGGAATTTTTTGGGGAAAAGGGCAATATTTTGGGGATTTGCGAGGGAAATTTGGGAATTTTTTGGGGAAAAGGGCAGTATTTTGGGGATTTGTGAGGGAAATTTGGGAATTTCTTTGGAAAAAAGGGCAGTATTTTGGGGATTTGTGATGGAAATTTGGGGTTTGTGAGGTAAATTTGGGGATTTGTGATGGAAAGTTGGGGTTTGTGAGGTAAATTTGGGGATTTGTGATGGAAAGTTGAGGATCTGTGAGGGAAATTTGGTATTTGTGAGGGTAAATTGGGATTTTGTGAGGGAAATTAGGGGATTTGTGAGGAAAATTCAGGGACTTGTGAGAGAAATTTGGGAATTTTTGGGAGAAAGGGGCAGGATTTTGGGGATTTGTGAGGGAAATTAGGGAATTTTTTGGGGAAAAGGGCAGTATTTTGGGGATTTGTGAGGGAAATTTGGGATTTGTGAGGGAAATTTGGGGGGAAGGGGGGGATTTTGGGATTTGTGAGGGAAATTTGGGAATTTTTTTGGGAAAAGGGGGTAATTCTCACCTGGAGGCGTCCTGGGAGCGCTGCAGGTGCTGCTGCAGGAGCCGATCCCAGGCCTGGAGCTCCCCCGAGAAGCTGAGGGGACAGGTGAGGGACAAAGGGGACACAAAGGGGACTGGTGAGGCACAGGTGTCCCCAGTTTCATTCCAGGTGTGTCCCAGGTGTCCCCAGGTGTGTCTTGATGTCCCCAGGTGTCCCCAAGTTTGTCCCAGGTGTCCCCTCTGCACTCCAGGTGTGTCTCAGGTCCCCCCAGGTGTGTTCCAGGTGTCCCCTGGTGTCCCCAAGTGTCTCCTTGCAGCCCCAGGTGTGTCCTCACCTGGTCATGAGCAGCTTCACCTGAGCCACAGATCCCTCCAGGGCTGGATCCAGGGAATCCCTGTGGGGAAGGACCCAAAATTCCTCAAAAATCCCAAATATTTTGGGGCAAATCCAGAGAAAATTCCCCCCAAAATCCCAAATTTGGGGGCAAATCCAGAGAAAATACACAAATTTTGGAGCAAATCCAGTGGAAATTCCCCAAAATTCTCATATTTTGAAGCAAAGTCAAAGAAAATCCCCCCAAAATCCCAAATTTTAGGGCAAATGCACAGAAAATCCCTCAAAATTCCCCAACAGAAATTCCCCAAATTTTGGAGCAAATCCAGCAGAAATTCCTGAAATTTCCCACATTTCAGGGCAAATCCAGGGAAAAACTCCAAAAATCCCTAACTTTCAGGGCAAATCCAGGGAAAAACTCCAGAAATCCCAAATTTTCAGGGCAAATACAGAGAAAATTCCCAAACTTTCAGGCAAATCCGGCAGAAATTCCTAAAAAATTCCAAATGTGAGGGCAAATCCAGGGAAATTCTCCCAAAATTCCCAAATTTCAGGGCAAATGTGGCAGAAAGTCCCCAAAATTCCCAAATTTTGGGGCAAAGCCAAAAATTCCATGGGAAAAGCTCCCAGATTGCCTCAAAAATTGGCCCCAAAATCCTGGGAATTGAGGGGAAAATTCTGGGAATTTGCAAGGGAAGGGAAAGGCAGGGAAAAAAATCCTGGATTGAAGAAAATTCTGGGATTTTTGAGGCTGGAATAGCCTTAAATTCTCCCAAATCCAACTTTTTTTTTATTATTATTATTATTATTACCGTGAATTTTTCCCCCTCTCAGCCTGGAAATTCCCAAGTTTTGGGGGATTCCCATAATTTTAATCCCTCTCTCAGGCTGAAAATTCCCATTTTTTGGGGATTCCTGTGGATTTTTTTTCCCTTCCAGCCAGAAATTTCCAATTTTTTTTAGATTCCCATGAATTTTGGCCTCTTCTGGGCTGGAAATTGCCAATTTTGGGGAGGATTTCCCTGAATTTTTTTCCCTTCTGAGCCTGGAAATTCCCCAATATTTTGAGATTTCCATGGATTTCTTCCCTCCCAGCCTGGAAATTCCCAATTTTTTTTAGATTCCCGTGGATTTTTTTCCCTCCCAGCCTGGAAAATCCCCATTTTGGGGAATTTTGCCTCAAATCCTCACCCTGGGAGCGGCTCCAGGCAATTCCTGAGGGTCCCATCCTGGAGCAGCCTCTGGAGGAGCCTCTGGAATTCCTCAGTGCCCACCTGGACTGGGGAAAAAATGGGGAAAAACCAGGAGAAATGGGATTATAAACCACCCCGGAATTAGTGATTTACTAATTATCAATTAATTATTGATTATTTTTATGGTGTTTAAGGATTTCTGGTCGTTTTCCTGATGGTTTTTACGCAAATTCCTTAATTTTTTGAGGAGTCAGAAGATCCAGGAATCCCTCAGGAGCTGCTCAGACCCTCCCCCAGTTAATTATTAATTAATAATTATTCAATAGCTGATTATTAATGAACAAATAATTAACTAATTCCCTATTTTCCATGGAATTTAGGGAGCAGCATCTCCATTTATGGTCACCTTCCTGGGGATTTTTAACCCAAATCCCCAAAATTCTGAAGAACCAAGAAGACCCAGGAATCCTACGCACCCTTTTTGATCCCTCCCAAATTAATTATTAATAAGTTATTAATTAATTCCCTATTTTTTAATGGAATTTAGCAATCAGCTCCTCCATTTCTGGCCATTTTCCTAATTTTTTTTTTACCCAAATTTCCAAAATTTTTGGGAATCAGGAAGATCCAGGAATCCCTCAGGACCCTTTTTGACCCCCCCCCCCCCCCCAAATTAATCATCAATTAATTCCTCATTAATTCCACTGCTTTTCCCAAATTTTTGATGTCCCCACCTCTTTGAGGAGTTGGAAATTTGAGATTTTGAGGGGAAAAATCCCAAATTTGGGGAATTTTGTGAATTTTGGAGGCTCCAATCCCCACCTTTGGCAGCGAAAGCCTCGGGGTCGAATCCTTCGGTTTCCTGCAGGGCCTGCTGCAACTTCCGGGCAGAAAACTGAGGGAAAAATGGGGAAAAATGGGAAATATCCAACCAAAAATGGGAAATATCAGCTTTTTTCCTGAATTTCTGGGGGTTAAAACAAAGATTTGGAGCCCAAATTCCCTTTTTTTTTTGTGTGTGTGTGTTTGCTTGAGGGAAAGGAATCCAAGGAATGTGGGGGGGTTGATTCCAGGATTTTGGAGAATTTTAACATTTTCAGGAGCTGCTCCAGCCCTGAAAGCACCCAAAATTTTCAGGATTTAAATAAAAGCCAACATTTTAAATGAATTCCCAAGATTTTGGGTAAATTTAAGATTTTCAGAAGCTGTTCCATCCCTGGATGTGCCCAAAATTCTCAGGAATTTGGGGTCAATTTTAGGATTTTCAGGAGCTGCTCCAGCCCTGGAATGGCCCAAAAACTTCAGGATTTGGGTAAATCCCAAGATTTTAGGTGAATTTCCAGGATTTTGGGTAAATGTAAGATTTTCAAGAGCTGCTCCATGCCTGAAAATACCCAAAAATTCCCAGGATTTGGAGTTAATTTCAGGATTTTGGGTCAATTTTAGGATTTTCAGGAACTGTTCCATCCCTAGAAGAGCCCAAAAATTCCCAGGATTTGGGGAAATCCCAAGAATTTGGGTGAATTCCTAAGATTTTGGGTAAATTCGTGATTTTTAAGAACTGCTCCATACCTGAAAAAGCCCAAAATTCCCAGGATTTGGGGTAAATTTTAGGATTTTCAGGAGCTGCTCCAACCCTAGAAATGACCCCAAAATTCCAGGATTTTGGGTGAATTTACCTGGAAGCTGGAGAGGAGGAGGAGGGAGAGACGTTGGACTTCGGGAAGCTCCAGGCTGATGGATTGGCTCAACTCTGGGGAAAAAAATGGTTAAAAATTATGAAATTCCAAAAAATCCAGCTGATATTTGGCCCAGGATTCCCCCAAAAGAAGCTGGGGGCAGGGCAGGGTGTAGAAAAGAAGGAAAAAAATCAAATTTGAGGAGGAAAATGGGGAAAAGGGAGCGGAAAAATCGAATTTAAGGGAGAAATTGGGAAAAATAGAGAGGAAAAAGTCACATATAAGGGTCAAAAATAGGAGAAATGGGAAAGAATCAAATTTAAGGGTCAAGAATGGGGGAAAAAATAGGGAAAAAATCCCATTCAAGGGACGAGAATGGGGGAAATTAGGAAAAGAAAGAGGAAAAATAGGAAAAAGGAAGAGGAAAAGTCACATTTAAGGATCAAAAATGGGTGATAATGGGGAAAATGAAGGGGAAAAGTCACATTTAAGGATCAAGAGGGGGAAAATGGGAAGAAAAAAGAGGAAAAGTCACATTTAAGGACAAAAAATGGAAAAAAGAAAGAGGCAAAGTCACATTTAAAGGATAAGAAAAGGGGAGAAATGGGAAAAAGAGAGGGGAAAGTCCTACTTAAGGATCAAAAATGGGGAAAATAGGAAAAAGGAAGGGGAAAGTCCCAATTAGGGGGAAAAATAGGAAAGAAAGGGGAGAAGTCCCATTTAGAGGGAAAATAAAGGGGGAAAATCCCATTTAAGGGGAAGAATGAGAAGAGTCAAAAGTAGAGGAAAAAAAAGCCAGAAACTGCAAAATCATCATTTTACAGCAGGCTCAGCGCAGCACCTCCAGAGCTCCCCAAACCCCCTGCTCACTCCCAGGAGAGATTTTAATTAAAACCACCCCAATTAAGCGCTAATGAAGCCCCGAAGCACGAACCGGTGATGTCCTGGTGGACGGGGGGCAGCGATTTGCGGCGGGATCGCCTCCCCTTGAGGCTGGAGCGGCGCCAGGAGCGGCGTTTGCCGTGAGGGGTGGCGACAATCGGGGACAAACTGAAGGAGAGCGGCGGCGGCTCCTTCGCGGAGCTGCCCGGGGCTCCTCTCTTCCTGCCGGAGGAGCTCGGGGTTCCCTTCCTGCTGGGAGGCTTCAAAATCGCCTCAGCGCCCGCTGCCTTTGCTGCCGAGTCCGGATCTGAGGGGAAAAGAGACTCAGTGATGTCCGGGCTGCACTTCACACTCCGGGTTTTCTCGGTTTTATGGTTTTTCTAAGGATTTCAGAGCGCTGAGCGCTGTTTTTACGATTTTATTTTTAACCCGGAGGAACAGGAGCGCTGACGGGACCTGAGGGGAATCCCCACCTCCCAAGCCCCAAATCACCAAAGCAACTCCTCCCCACAGCGAGAGCAGAGGTTTCCTTCCCTGCCCTTACCTGGCGCGGCTCCTCCGGTCTCAGGGCTGGGTCCGCCGGGGCACCGCTGAGGGGAAAAACCATTACCCGGCTGGAAGCGCGGCCGCCCCGCGGCTCCCCGGGCTGGGCCGGTCCCCTCTGGCGCTCACCTCGTCCTCCTGTGGCCCGGCCGAGCCCTGCGGGGACGCGGCAGCGGCCGGGCCAGAGGAGCCGCCGAGTCCTGCAGCTGTCTCCGCCATGGCGGTTTCCCGCCACTCGCCTGCCCTCAGCGCCTTGCGCATGCGCGGAGCCCGCTCTGGCTTCGCCGCCATCAGAGCGCAGGCGCGAGGCGGTGCCTGCCCTCAGAGCTGGCGCGTGCGCAGAGCCCGCTCCGCCCTTTTCCCACCCCTCACGAACCTCCCGCCCTTTTCCCACCCCTCAAGGCTTTCCCACCTTTTCCCTCCCCTCGTCTTTTCCCTCCCCTCACGATGTTCCCGCCCTTTTCCCACCCCTCACAGCGTTCCCGCCCTTTTCCCACCCCTCACAGCGTTCCCGCCCTTTTCTCACCCCTCACACT
>VZUI01093044.1:0-60872 GCA_013401135.1 Cettia cetti | reverse complement strand
AAAAAAAAAAAAAAAAAAAAAAAAAAAAAGGAAAAAATTACTTTGATTTTATATTAGAATGAAAAGGGATTGCTTCTTGATTATTCAGTACAATAATACATCACTGGGCATCAGAATGAGAATCCAGAGCAATCTTCTGTATAGATTCTTTCAAGAATGTAATTTGCATTCCCTGGAAAATTCAGTGGTAAATGAGGTTAAAACTTAGAAGTCTTTTGGAAAATGAATACTTAGTCCTAAGAAAAAGAGGAATTCACTTCCCTTGCAGTGCTTAGGAAAGCAGCACAGACACTGAATAATGTAACAGGCGGAGTGGGTGGGTGTGCATGTGCAGGCAGAACATCTCAGTGCCACTGTTGCTTCACAATGAAAATTCATTCCCAGACATGTCTTTTCCACACAATCATTTTAACACATTCTTCCTAACCTGAACATGTTGGGCACAAAGGAGCTTAATGCATCATGCTGTTTATCCTTGATCTTTCCTGTTGGGTTCAGGGAAGTACACATCTTCTATTTTATCTTGGAATATTCTAATTAAAAGAGAAGGGAGAGATTTAATGTGTGAAATTTTAATAGACTTTCCCAGTGTAGCAATTGTACATTATGTCATCTTGGATAAATTTTGACTGAATTAGCTTTTGCAGAATGCCCACCAGACCTGTTTTCGCAGGCTGTTTTGCCATCTGCACTATTAAAAAATCCCCATTAGCTATGCCTAGGGTTTAATCTTTTGCAACTGATTACAAATTGTCCGTAATTCACAGCCCAAAATAGAATCACAGGAATTAATTTTTTAAAAGTTAAACTTGCAAATTCATTATACCAGAAACAAAAGGATGTGTCTACTTATATCATTCCTAACCTGGAAAGGATGAAGGCTATGTTGGCCACAAATGTTGATAATAAACATCAGATACTAATAAAGTATTAGTCAAAGTACAATTATTGGACTCATGGGTGTTCAGGAAAGTTTTAATATGCTTATATTGCAATTCTGACAGAAGTTCTAGTACTTTCCTTGAAGTCTGGTTGGAAAAATCCCACTGTACATGAGTCACTGCCCTCTCACTGTGGTTAAATCATGCATACTCAAAAAGTAAACAGAAATTACCAAAAATTCTGCTCTGTAAACCAAATATCTGTTGTTTTAGATATCTTGAAGGGAGAAGGGTTTTTTCTTTTCCTCTGACTCCCTTAATGATAGTCTTCCTCATTTTTGTCTTTTAGGAAGAAAAGAAAAAGTTAAGGAAGAGTTTAGAAGGTACTGCCTGAAAGCTGGATCTTGCTCTGTCATCTCTCTGTTCAGACAAGATGTGTATGCTGCCCTGCACTCTAGTTTCCTCCTCAGTAGTCCTTACTAGTCTATCCATGGCTCCTGTATCAAGACAGAGGGTGACAGACAGAGGGTGATAAATAGCCACCTAGAGTTAAATCAAGGTCAGCTTGAATCAGTTAGATGTCAGTAAAGTCAACAGGTTTCTAGAATACAGGTTTATTTTTCTACCACTAATGATGCATTTCTGGTTTGGAAGACTCTTTTAAAATGACCAAAAAAAGGGTGAGGATTCTACTAAGAATCTGTATTCCTGAAATAAGAATTTTGAGTCTTCTTGCATACCTATTTAGAAGTAAGTAATATGGATAGGGAAGGCAAAAAAAAAGTAGAAGTAAGGAATAGTTAAGGCATTTTTAAATATCAGTGCTGTGTAAAACCACAAAGGCTATTGTTAAGTCCTGGTTGAATTGGTGTTCCCATGATTTCCAGTTTTTTTGACAGAATGGGCCCTGAAACCCTATGAACATTCTCTACTTTGAACACTCAGTCTGGTCAAACTTGAGGTTTCCTCTGCACAGCAATTTACATCATGAAAGTGCATTAAGCCACAGCAGATGGGAGCCCTAACCACTCTGGGAGAAAATGGGCCTTTGTTGTCATGGATTGACAACAGGCTTTCAGAACTATAATAGTCCAATGGAATTCAAACATTCAATATAATGCCTACAAATTATGATTTTGGATGCAGAATGTATTTTGAAAATTACTGATTCCATTTCCAGCATGCTGAAGGAAATGGAGGAAATGGCATTTTCTGATGACAGCTCTAATATCTACCCTGTGGAGCTGTGTGAGATAAGCAGTTGTTTTCTGCCTTCTAATCCCCTCTGTGTCCATCCTCATACCTGAAAAATATCAAAAGCTGAATATTTGAACATTTATTTATTCAGGAAAAAATATAAGAAAAACACTAATTTTATTTAAGGTGAAAAATCTGATACTAAAGTTATTCTTGAAAGAGCAAAGAGAAAACAGATCCCTCTCAATACTGAGACAGCATCCTTGCATTTGTCTGAAGAAACTGTCTAGATTTCTTAGGGTTATCACTGTTCCTTGGGAACTTTGACTGCCACAGTGAGTAAGGCTTAGTCCTGACTCTGTGTTCAGAACTCCAGACTACATTTTCTTTCATGATTGCTGACCTAGGAACATGATTTGGAGATAGATAAGTATGCCCTCATCCCACCCTCAGGTGGCTGTCACCAGTCTAGAGCAGATGAACAGTGCATCCATCAGCATGTGCCTTGTGCATACAAAGACATTGGTGTGGCATACTTCCTCTTTCTTCTGCAATTTGCACACCACATCTATCAAGAAAAAATGTGGGCTGGGCAGCTCAAAGGTAAAAGAGGCTGTCTCAGCAACAGGGGGATGACTCAACAAGGAAATGACACAGGGAGAATTATACGCTTATCTGTTCAAAAGGATACAAGACATCTAACCATTCAGAAGCACTAGGTGTGGCAGTTTCTTTATCTCTGATCCTGTATCCAGTCAAAACAGTAGTTCATGGCAAAGGTCCCATAAAATGTAAGCATTTAAAAAGTCCCTCTGCATCATGTGACTGCCCATCCTTCAACACAGGACAAGTACCTGGTCTAAATATCAGGCAGGGAGCTTGCTCAATATTAAACTTAAAATAACTGGATGATAACATGTTTGCAATGACTTAAATGGATAGAGAAAGAATCCAGCTCAGGCTAGTGCAAGGCAGAGCATTTTTTTCAGAAATGCCTATTAAGTCTTTATTCACATTACATGACATTAGGATTTATTCGCATTACATGATTGTCCACAAGGAATAGTATTCCAAACCACATCAGCACCTAGAGCACAAGGGAAAGAGGATTCTGGAGTTTAGGGTAAGGCCAGTCTGTGTGCAATGCTTGGGATAACTGCTGTTCTCTTTAGACTCTAATATCAGTCCTTTCTGAGTCTCTCAGGAGATGGTTTGCTTGTACTGGAACTGATATTTAGAGCACCAAGAGAGGAAAGCCAAAAAGAAGCTGAGGAAACCAAACAAGTGGATGCCACAACATGCTGATTCATACTTCAAAAATTCCATGGTGACCCTTGTAAATTCAGCACCACCCGCAGCAGGGGTTTTCCATGGATACTCGGAAAAGAATGGAAATAAAACCTTGTTTTGCAGCTATTGCCTGGACATGCCTAAGAGCTGGGCCTTTCCCAGGATTGCTGGAAGTCATCTAATCCTCGTTTCCACCTGCTCCAGCACATCATGTTTTGCAGCTCAGCAAGGCTCTATCTTTAGCCTCTCAGCAGTGGGACATTTTAGACAGAAGAGGATTAAGCAGGCACACACAGATTTAAGTGCAGTCTGCAACTAGTCACAAATGTATTATCTGCATAAGTTGTCATTATTGGCAAGAATATAAAACATAATTGTTGCATTGCATTATTTCTGATTAATTGGTTTAAGACATGAGTGAAGAGTGTTTCTACCTAAATAATAGTGATATTCATTGCAATAAAACTTCATTACACCATGTCTGTATAATTTAACATTGTTTTAATGAAGGAGAACTGATCTTTATAAAGAAAGTTGAGGGAAAATATGGCTGAAAAAAATATGTCACACCAAACATTACTACGACAATGTCAAAGGGACATAATGCCTGTCAAATGTAGTTGGCTGAATCAAAACGTGGGTATTTAATACTGATGTGGGTGTTGCTTATGCAGATGTTTGAGTACTAAATAATTTATCCCTAAAAATCATAGTATTTTATTTTGTTAGATATGGTTGAACAATTTCTTTAGTGTAGAAACAAAAATGACAAGAATGTAATTTCTTTTTTTCCATAAAAACCTGAAGTGGTGTAAGGATTTAAAAATTATTTACATGGATCCTCAAAAGCAGGTGGTTTTAATTGGAAAGACTTATTACTGTAACTAATCATATGCAAGCATCTTTGTTTTTGTAAAGATGAAGTTCCTCATATGTAATACTCTTCTCCGTGGAAATGTTCTTCTTTGGAAACTGAGATGTGTCCTCGCTCTGAACTTGGGTTTGGCAGAGTATTCCCCAGTACCTGGGATCTCTGCCAGAAAAATGTGAAGATGTGGGGTGGGACGAGGGAAAGAATGGGCTAGCTTGAGGGAGAGGTTAGCAGCCTGTGGTCAAGGGTTACTGAAACCCAAAATATGAAACCTTTACTGAAACTGAGATGGGAAAAACAAAGAATATTTAGGGGACAATTCTTCCAACCCATGAGGGTGCTCAGATGGAGATGCACTGAGCTAGACTCCTAATTTCTGCACATAGCAGACCTCCACTTACAGAGTCTTACATGTTTGCAATGGAAAAAGTTAAATTCGAGTTAGGATTCATTATTTCTTCTTTTTTTTCTTTACACTTTCGGGGTAAAAATTAATTATTGTTTGGGTTGAAATTTTTGGATTAGACATTTTTAGAGAGGTTGAGAATATTTTTTTTCTTTGTACAGTTGGAACAAAATCCATGTAAACCAGACTGATTTTAAACAAGAGCTCTGTAAGAAGGAGGCAGCTTTTCCACATCTGAAGAGAGACAAGTTTAAAACAATATATGCACATCTATTTAAAAATCATAATTTATTAATATGAAGGGTGATAACTGCTGTTTCTTAGGCAGTTTTGACAAAGGGAATTATCTTTAATGTTCACAAAAGTGTTAGAAAGGAGGAAAATCACTTAAAAGTACTGTGTAATTTTTGTCCCTTCAAATTACTAACAGTTTGGGCAATAAGACTTCAACTTTTCTAACCTATATTTGGCCCTCTTATGTTGGTAAATAACAAAACCCTTTATCCTCTGCTTATATTCATAGTATAATAAAAAAAGGTTAGTGTAGTAGAATCAAGTTGTTAAATTGTGAACTGTTATCCAGGAGGAAAGACTTGGTTGGTTAAAATCCCTTTCTGCTTGCAAATCTAGAAATTTTAAGATAGTTGATTAAATGTCCCAAATCCTGTCAAAGTAATCTTGACTTTTAAGAGTAAGTGCTCAGATCTGCACTCACTTGAAATTTGATGTACAGGTATCACTGTGGAGGTAATATATATGCACTTGTCCCCTGGCTGCAAATAAATAGTCATGACACCTGGGAGAAGGATTTTAACTAAAATAAAGCTTGCGGGTGGAGCAACCAAGAACTGTATACAGACATCACATTACCACATCATCTTTGCCTAGAGGAGTGGTGAGAGCAGTAAAATAGGGTGTGACACCGACTGTTTGGCCTCTACATGCAAATAATATTGCCCAGCCCTTATGATTCATCATGTGCATGGTTCAGGCTTAATGCAAACTTGAATTGTTGCTTGAAGCAGTGTGTTTTGAGTACTAAGACCTTCGGGGCAAATAATGCAGAGTAAACTCCATCTAGAACTGTCCTATCCCCTTGCCTTCTTCAACTCTGTCCTCAACCTATGCTGGAAGTGTTGTCAGAATTGTCTGATTTATTAGTTGCTGCAATTACTGGTGTGACAAAGCAGCTCCTTCTACTCGAAAGTGCAAATTCTGTTCCTTTGTAACAGGCAGCCACTATATAGGGAAGTTCAGGGGGCTCTGGAGGTCTGAAAATATGCTTAACAAGACATAGTTTATTGGTTTGCATAACATTTCCTCATGTCATGTGTACTGCCAGTATTGATTCAGTCTCTTGAAGATATATATATGAGAATGTTGTTGACATAGTGATAATTTTCTTAATATAAGATGACCTTGGTTAAGTCACAGTTGTAAAGGATGGCTCACATAGTATTAACACTCTTCACATCCCTATAAAGATTCCTTTTTCTAACGTTAAGGCTTCCACCTCGTTTCTCATCAGTCTCTTTGTATGAGTTTCACAATTGAGCTAAATCAGGAAACCTGTGTTGATGGATGTTAATTTCATCATGTCTCTGCTGTACCTTTGAATAGGCAAAGAATGAGAGTCAATCTTTATTAAAGGAAATGAGGACGCTTCTTTCTAGTTATTTATGCTTCTTTCTCTAACACACACTGTCAGCTTTTTTTGTAATTTCATTTATGTTGATGATTTGGAAAGCAAAACCCAAATTTTGCTTTCATATCCATCCATCCATCAATCCAGCCCTCAAAAATGATTTTATTACGTCAATTATCAAGCAACAAAATGCATATCTTATATAATGATCATATTTATGAAATCTTCAGCAATGAAGATATTGATGCTTTATACAGCAGAGAAAATGAACGCACTAAAATCTTTCTCAGACTAAAGCTTTTAAAAATTGTGGAAAAATTATTTATGAAAATGGCAGCTATTGCCTACAATTAGACTATAGACTGGTTTTTCAAACTGAGTGTCCCCCATTAAAAAAATAAAGAGCTCTGTGCAGACAGTTTTGGATAAATTATTTGGTCATAATTCTTGAAAAATCAGAAGTAAGTAGTATAATTTATACATTAGCCTCTAGCCTGCTGGAAGCAAATGTGAAAATTAGAACTTTGAAGCATATTCTTGGGTATGTGCTTTTGAAATTTTTTTCTCCTCAAGGAAGAACATCTTAAAAAAACAGTGAAACATAAAGGAATTTTTTTATTGCTGTTTGTTTTTTTATTTGAGTCTAGAATTTTTTTCATACACATGCAGTCTTGAAACTACTCAGAAAAATATTAAGGTCACTGAGAGAAGACTGTAAGCAAGTATACTAAATATTATCATTTTACAAGTCAAAGCAAACAGATGAAGACTTCTGGGTTTGTGGCTCATGTAAAACCACATCATACTCTGAGAGGTGAATGAAAGAGAAATATAT
Source organism: Cettia cetti (assembly GCA_013401135.1). Taxonomy (NCBI): domain Eukaryota; kingdom Metazoa; phylum Chordata; class Aves; order Passeriformes; family Sylviidae; genus Cettia; species Cettia cetti. Next base: position 53,747 of record VZUI01093044.1, on the reverse strand, counting down.
CTGAAATTGTGTGCTATTTTTCAAGTTTTCAATGAAATTACTATGTTTTATGTTTGTGTGGATATACATATGTAGATGCATAAAAATATATGTGTATTTTATATATATAATAAACTTATGAGAAAAATTCTGTGTCTGAAAATTGTCACTGATGTTAATGGACTTCTATTTTGACATAACAGTGAAGGATATAGTCTGTATAAATGATTAAGGCAAACTTTCTGTATTGCTGCATTCAAGAAGACAGTTAATCAGATATTCAATTTATATCAAGGTTAATGTAAGAAAGCTACTGAACTGGAACCCATCAGAATGTACGTTCAGTGCTCCAAATTTACAGCTGCAAAACAACATATAGCAACATAACAAGAGCAAATTCTTATTGTTTTTTTTTTTTAATTGATGAACTTTGGAATTCAAACATTTTGTCAGCCAAAGCTGAATTTCAGAAAAGAGCAGCAGGAATCAATAGGAGGATGTGTCACAGGGTGATGTTTTTAATGGGTAATGGAACACAGAGCAAAAATCCCTCAGGTTTACATTCACATCCAATAATTGACATAGATACAACATCAGGAGACTAATAAGATATTAAATTTGTAGTACTGTCCAGCTGAACTGCTAACAGGTTTAGGGCTTATGCTGAAAACATATAAAAGAACTCCTCTTAGGATTACAGTTTGCCTTAAAAAAAATATATGTGATGGAAGAATGTCTTTGCTTTAAATGTGAATTATATTATATTTGGAACTGTATTGAAAAGAACAAAATACATCACAGGTAATGTTTTATTCAAAGCTCACAGAGAATGCAATGGGAACTCAAATAATTATATTAAAATTCTCAATATGCCCTGGGTCAGAATATTTATAAATATTTCTACTTTAACTGAAGTATTCCAGTGTTGGAACATTCAAAGAACACTTTAATCCGTAGAATGAAACAAATCCGTAAGTCTCATATATTTGAAACTTTTTCAGTCAGTCATCAGTATTCCCCTTAAGAAATGTTAAAAAAGTATGACCAGCCTTCATATCTTTTTTTTTTCTAGATGCTGCCTCAAATTTTGATTTCTGGTTCTTTAACTAAGGCAACAGCAACACCTATGTAGCTCAGAATGGGATCCATGCATGATTTCAGTCACTAACTGAGTGCAAATGCCATAAAGCTATAGCTATTTTAGAGGAAAGTCTAAATTCCTAATTCAAGTTCCAGGTGAACTGTCAATCATATTAGACTGACAGCAAAAGGAATATAAGTTCTTAATTTAAATATCCCCTTTAGGTACTCAAAGCAAGGTTTCATAAATCTCAACAAAAGGCTAACAATTTACACAAATGAAAGGATACCCTCTGTCTTGTACTTAATATTTCAGTGGTATGGCAGAAGCACAAATGAACACTGAACTCTGGTCCTTTCCAGCTTGTAATGAAAGGTCTTGTGGTACTGAAATACCTCACTTTTAGCTGAAGTTATTTGTCATTCACATCTTCACTTACCCCTTTAATGATCTTAGGAAGTTTATTTTTTTATTAGCAAAACCTTTGACATTCCCCTTCAAATCTCCAATCAAGGACCAATAGCTTACATACACTAAAAACATGTACAGTTATCCACCAAAGAGGACAAATTATCATTTTAACATATTAAAACAAACAACTACGTACTTGTTTGACAAAACCACCCCAAAACCTTGCTGGAAACTAACATATGATATGACAAGAGGTTTATTTTTCAAACCAGTCTCTTTTTTTTAATTGCATATTCAAGTTATGGCACTTGATATCAAATTGCACACACAGTCTAAAACACATAGTTCTGTGGGTTATAATGATCTGTCCCTGCTTTGGCCAGACTGAAGTAAACATCATACATGTGGTACTCATTTGACATAAATTTCAGTTTCTGATCGGTGGTTACTGTCACTCGTTCAAGATAACAAACAGAAAATTATGGGAGAGAAATGTGGTGCAAAGTGGCCTGGAAGCTATCCACAGAGCACGTCTTTTATATCTCAAGTTGTAATCCAGCTCACAAGAATGCCTTTCATGTATGAAGAAAGAGGTTATTATCCTATCAGTATACAATCTGTTAATAACAAACATCAGGGGAGAGGGATTCATTTGCCCTGACAGCTTTGTGAACAGGCTTAGAAACTGTTCTGAATAGTGAAATACATTAAGAAAAAGATGTTATTTATGGCAGAAGACAGGAAAGGGAGCTTTCCTTCTGGAATTTAGGAAAGTTCAGCCAGCCCAAACATAGAAAAAGCTCCAAAATATATTTCCAAAATTAATGAAAGACAGGCCACCTTATTTTCACCTGAGATTTAAAGGTGAAAAGCCATGTTACTCAGTGAAACATTTTTCAAGATACAATATTGGAAAACTATCAATTTTATTCATAGAAAAGCATAGGTAGATCTGACTTCTTATGAAAGCTGGTACTTTTATTGTTGTGACCTCTGATTTAAATTTATTTCTGTATTGTTGACCTGAACAAATCCTTTCATTCAGCCTGCACTTGTGCATGCTCTGGTTCTATCTGGCCTTTCTTGAGGAATGTTATGGAATAGAAGATGGAGACAACTTGCTCATATCTACATGGACCTGGAGGCACAGTCTGCTGATGTACTGAACCTCCAGTCTTACCGTATGTGATTGCTGGGTTTGATATTAATTTGCAATTCCACTACATTTATTATAATATAAGTTTTATATATATATAGGCACACACTACTAAGCTAAAATATATATTTCTTACTGACTGTCCTTCTCTCTGACTCATAACATGGCATTGCAAAAAAATTATACCAGCAGCTGATAAAAAAGAAGTAAAAATTGAAAAAAAAGAAGGTTAAAAACATTTATTAGGATCATTATTTTGTGATGCCTCAAGATAAAGTTGCATAGATGTGGAGACATAAACAATTCAGAAATTCAGATTATCTAATTGCATGTATTTCACACATATATTGCATAGTATCAGCAATATATGGTATATTAGCTATAGATTTTTCTTAGTTGTTGCAAAAAAGTTCTGAAAGAATTCATCAAGTGACAGACTTTTCTCCTTCAGTTCAAAAGGAGTCCTTGTTTTAAGAGCTTATGCATTTCATAAACAACAGAAGTAGAAACCAAGCTAAAGAATTCCTTCATCTCCCTCCTCATGAGGTCTAAATTAGAGAATAAAATCCAGATTTTTCTGCCACTCTGGTGCCTTCATTACTTTTTCTGCAGAAAGCTGTTCCCACGTGCTCGGGCCATGCAGTTACAGGTGGAGGTGCTGCTGGGCTCAGCAGGACCTGGGCCAGGCACACGAGGCCACTGAGCTCCAGCAGTTGCCCAGAAGATCTGGGTATCAAAGCTAGCCAGCATGATCTGCGAGTCAGCAAGCTCTATAAGCACTTCAAACAATAGCACTAAACAACTCCTGTTTAATGTGACTTTCCTTGGTTCCCTGTTACATTCTTGTCCCATAATATTTTGAATGATTCTTTGTTTTTCTACTAAGAATATGTACTTCCCACCTGTTTTTCTACAAAAGTGAAACTAACATCTGTAACCAAGCTATAGTGAAAGGGGCCTAACAAAGAACATTTGTGTGACCCGGTTATTTGTGTTTTAAACTCATATACTATATTTCAAAGAAATAAAGTGAGAGATCTGAAGACAAACTTCATATGTAACAATTTACTTTTCCACTTATTCAGGAACAGCTAGTGTCCTTAGTATAAAAGATAATTCAACAATCCATTTAAATTATTATTGACTTGTTATGGCATTATGCAGTGGAAACAGTCTATGGGCTATTTTCATTAAAATTATTTATTCACACCTCATGTTGTTCGGGGTTTTTTTAATTAACTTGTCATCTCATATAAAGGTCCTGAACTTGCAGAATAAGTCTACTGTAAAAAAAGACAGGTAAAAGCAGAAATCAGTACTATGATTTGTTAAGAAGTTTTCTGTAGGGATCCAACACTTCCTCTTTGTATATCTAACAGGGGCAATCCATGTGAGGTAACTCCCTGAAATCCAGCAAACTTGATCGTAGGTTTTTGTGAAGAGCAAGACACCGGAAATCACAATGGAGTTGATTACTACTGGGGCTGAAATTCTAACTCATCAGCCAAATTATGAGCTTCCTCACTCTGTGTTTCATGTGTTAGACTACTCAGTTAAGAGATGAAAATCCTTGGAAAAGAATGTTCTATCTGTGAAGTGATGGCCAAGCAGGTATGCACTAAAATACAAAGACTGAACTAGCTGGGAAAAATTAGTTTTGTGTCTGTTGCTATCTGATAGATGGGAGAAGGAGTGGATGAAATATTTAAAAATTACTTTTTTCCCCAATGGTATTTTTATTATCAGTCTTGTATCATCAGGATTAACAGTTCATTAATCATAAGCACAAGGATACATTATGGTCCAAGTTTTTATCAAATCTCCCACACCAGATGAAATGAAATTCACATGAGCATTCAAAAATTCACATTTTCATTACCAACTGTTGTCTAAAAAACATAGTTATCCAAAACACATTTGCAGTAAAGGTCAAGGTTGTCAAGGTCTAAGGACCAAAAGCGCTTTGTCCACAAACGCATTTTTAAACTCAATTGACTTCTTATGGTAACAGCAGTGTTTATTCTAGTGAGATTAGAGAAAGAAAGTTATAGCAAAACAGCTGTAACAGATATTGTGATTCTGATTGATAATAGATTTGAAATACCTAGAATGGACTAAAATATTATCCAGAAAACACTTTTGAAAATTGCAGAAAAAAAATTTTTTGCTTTGCATTTTGGTTTTTTTCCTAAGAAATAAAGTATTTTAGTCACAGGTTTTTGGGTTTTTTGTAAATGTCATCTACTGAATTAGTTACAGCTATTTGAAAAATTTTACTTCAGTGATGTGCCACTTATTATTTATACAGTGTCAGCAGTAAACAAAATGTTTCAATTCTTCACATTGTAAGAAGATGAAGAGTTAGAAAAGAATATTTTTTTAAACTCAAGATATAATATGTTGCCTAAAGTATCTTTCTATCCATCAAGAACTTTGGAGCTTATGTTGAGACAGTCCTTCTTAAACAATAAATTGTCTTTAAAAGCTCCTAATATTTGCTGGTTTGCTTTTATTTCACAGCTTCAATATAAAAATCAATATTTCTGGATTTTTGTCCATTGCAGCTGTTGTCTGTAAATGATCGTTAGACTGGCTTGACACTTGTACTAGAAACAAATGACCAAAACAAGGCAATATAATGAGGCTGGATCTCTCAAACATTTCCAATAAGTCAGATCAGTTTTCTATTATTTTGAAATGAAAAAGACATATGTTTTTAACTAGTATTGTAAGCATTAGAAAACATTGTGTAGACAATGCTCATAAGACCCTGGCACCAGTGAAGTCAATGAAGAAAAATCCACCAACTAAATTAAACATATCTGGACTTTAATACAACTTTCTTGGGATTCATGTAGCTATGAAACTATCGATGAAGTGGTAAGTCAAAATTTTCCTTTTCTCTGTACACATTTTTATTTTACTGACTGTAGGTCATTTGTGAACCAGACTTCATTCAGCATGTTTTAAAGAATTATGCACAGTCTTTCCTAATAGAGACATTATCTTTGTTCTAATTTCCATTTGTCTTTTTCCCTTATAATAAATTAGTCATCAAACTGAAATGTATCTCTGGGTTTCAGGGTTTTTTAGTTGGCTGCTGGTCACTGGTTTTGGCTTCAGTGCGTTTACAGCTATTATATTTTATAAGAACAAATAGATGCAAGATCTCTCAACAAACAAGAGAGTTATTATCATATTATGTTTCCAGTTCAGTTCCCAATACAGATAGCTGAGTCATGAATACATATCCAACAAAAAAATAAGCTTCCAAATATGTCAGAGTTCAGCAGAAAGTGCCAGGGTATTTCATACACACCGTCATGATATCTTTAAGATTGTATTATGTTAAATCCCCTCAGAGGTGTCTTAAGCTAGGGTTTTCCAAAGAGCCTCAGGGTACAGGGAACAGTTGCCTGTTTTCTTTAGTTTCTCATAGCTATACTTGGCTTAGCTTCAAAAGACCTTGTTTTTCCCTTTAGAAGTCCCATGACCACAAATGTGGTGTCAAAAGGTATTGCTTTATTTTATTAATCTTACAATTACTAGCTAAAAATTAAAAAAAATCTTAAAATGAAATTGCTTTTGGATTCATAATTTATGACAATTGTTATTAATATTTGTAAGATAAGTGCACACTAAAACATATCACTTGTCAATGTAATGTTAAAATTAATAAATATTTTATGTTATTTTTATTTCTGATAATTTTTCCTCATGTTGGCTGGTAGTAGTAGTAGTAGTAGTAGTAGTAGTAGTAGTAGCAGTAGTAGTAGTAGTTTTACTGTGATTATTTAACAATAGGACTTCTGTGTATCTTAAAAATGTCTAGGCTAATCCTCTAACAGATTATAAAGATGTGAAAGTTTAAAATTTTTGCATATTTTATGAAATATACACTAATACAAGTTGGTGGATTGAAAGTGTTGATGAAGACAGGCATAGTTTAGCCCTCAGCCTCCCACACACTGCTTTGCCCATGTGATCCATCAGGGCCATTTCTGTGGCAGAATAGAGGCTCTTTCATTGATTCTAAAATCATACCACTAATGCATCTATTGAATATTATCAAAGCATTTAAACCTTTCATATATTTTTATCATTGCATTGCAACATTTTCCTTCAGGCATTATACGATAAAGTGCATGCAATACCTACCCTGAGGAAACTGCTATACATAATAGCAACTTTGTCTAATGTAGTTGTTGTTTTGTTTGTTTGGTTGGTTGTTTGGTTGGTTGTTTTTTTTTTCTTTTGGTTTGAGCAACATTTTTTTTTTTGCCTCCACATTTAATAAAACTCCTAAGGGTAGAAAAAGTGACATTTAATATTCTTGGCTTTGGCTACCACATTGTTGTGTCTACATAAGCATGCACTCATCTAGAGTTGCTTACACCCACACTTCCACCCACCCACAAAGCTAAGCACAGTGTTTTTAAAATAAAATAATTTCTTACTGCCTAACCTCAATGACAATCCTTCCAGCTCATTTGGTTCACCATGAATAATATACATGGAATACTTCAGTAGGGAATTTTTTGGTTAAAATGAACATTATTTAAAACCACAGTGTTTAAGCTTCTGGTAGTGGAGTTATGTTGCCTTCATTGTGATTCTGTGGCAGTGTTAACAGAATTCGAGTTCACTGAGTTCATAAGTCAAGATCATGAAGCACTGCAGACCAAATGTGCTAATCTTCTCTGGAATGTTGCCTCATCCCATCTGAAAAGTCTTTATTTGTGTTGAAGACATAACAAAGAGACTTTCTACTTTCAGACTCACTGAAAGTATTTTAAATACTCATCATGCTAGGGATCTCATTTATCATCTCTGCATTTAGATACTAAGTTTATGCATGTGCAATTCTATATAGCACTTACACACTAGAGATTTTCATCTCTCGCCTCTCCACTCAAGAATTCACAGAAATCAAACAACCAACTTTCCTTTTTTTTTTTCCTATTTATTTTATTTTTATTTTATTTCCTTCCTGCAGGGCTAGATCTTTTGCTTTAAAACTGAGAATCAATGTGTATGAGCTAAAGCCAAATCCCACAGTTGGAGTGCTTTTAAGACTTGGAACAAGTTAAGATGTATGTTTTCTAATTTATGAAAGAGGCAAAGAATGTCAGACAAAGAAAGGCCAGGATAAAGAGAGGATAAAGAGAAACTGCACTTTTGTAATTATGATGCAAGTATGTAGTAACAGACTGAGAGGTTTTTGTAGAGATTGTGTGATATTGGCCATTTTCACAAAAGAGGAAAAGATAGTCCTTTAACAACATTTAGAGAAGCTGAGATACTTTGCATTAAACAGAAAAAAAGCTCCTCATTCTTGCTCTACACACCTTTAATTAATATCTCTAATAACCTATTTTCAGCAATGATATTCAGCTATAATCTTTAGCAGCTTTCACTACTAATATTGCCAGGGGTATATATATTAATGCAGGAGCATATACAAAGATATTTCTGTTTACGTTCTGTTAAAAGCTGGTTGTAAAAGTGTTGCAAACTCAAGGAATCTAAAATAAGAAAATGCAATTTAAATTCCACCTGATTAGGCATATACATTCTGACCAGTTTTTTATATCATGATCCCATACTCCCTGTCACTACTGAGGATGAATGATGCACTATAACGATAAATTTTTTCTTTATATTTAATTAAATATACCAATATAACTGAATTATTGCACCCCCTGTGGGGTAACACCAGGGAAGAGCAGAGGAGGACAATCCCCACTTTTGACCTGCTGGACAAGCTTCTTTTGATGCAGCCCAGGACACAGTTGGCTTTTTATGCTGTAAATGCACTTTGCTGGATCATGTGCAGCTTTTTACCCACCAACACCCCAAGTCCTTCTTCTCAGGGCTGCTCATCATTCCACTCATCGCCCAGCCCATGTTGGTGTTTGGGATTGCCCTGACCCAGGTGCAGGACCTTGCACTCGGTAATATTGAACTTCATGAGGTTCCCACAGGTCACTCTCTCAAGCCTCTGGATGGCGTCCCTTTACTCCAGCAAGTCAACTGCACTACAAGCTCAGTGTCAACAGTGCTGAGGATGTGCTTCATACCACTGTCCATGTCACTGGCAAAAGGTGTTGAAACGTGCCAGTGCCAATACCAACCCCTTAGGAATGATCCTGGTCACTGCCTTCCACCTGGACATCAAGATATTGATTGCAACTCTGACCACAGCCATACAACTACCATATACCATAGGCTACAACCATATATCCACTGTGCATCTGTCAAATCCATGCCAAAAATCCCTTTTGGAAAGAATGTTGTGTAGTACAAAGTGGAATGTTTTACCCAAGTTCAGGTAGATGACACCATTCCCTTATCCACTAGCTTTATGCCTCTTTTGGAAGAACACCAAATTGGTTAGGTATGGCATGCCCTTACTGCAGCCATTATTTCTGTCACAAATTACCTCATTTTCCATGTGCGTTTCCATAGTTCCTAGGATAATCTGTTCTGTGATCATGTTGAGCACCAAGGTGACACTGATCAGCCTGTAGTTCTCTGTGTCTTCCTTTTTCTACCTTTTTAAAAATGGGGTTTTCCCTTTTCCAGTCACTGGGAATTTCATCAGTCTGCCATTATTTTTATAACATGATGGATTACCAACTTAATGTATACATTCCCTCACAATTCAGTTGAATTTCATCAGATCCCAGGGAGTGGTGCACATTCAGGGTCATTAGATGATCTTGAACTGTATTTTCTCCTATATTGTGCAATCATTCATTTTCACAGTCCCTGGCATTGAATTCTATTCTTATTTTTCATGTTTTTTTAGTCCTATGGGGTATGGAAAAGGGACTATTAATATCAAATAATGGGTTTAGTTTTTTAGGTATAGGGATGGAAATAAAAAATCTTAGATTGTTCCTTTTTGATTATTGGAAAAGTTTTTCATCTCTTAATTTTTATTAATTTGTTTCACTTCAGGTCTTAATCAAAACTTTTTGTTACTCTTAGGAAACTGAAAATTTGTTGCTGTAGTTAAATACTCTTTTTGGAGAAGTAGAAAAAAGCATTTATCTCATGAAATGTTCACCAGCCTTTGGATCCCTTTTTTTCCTGATAGTGGGCATGATATTTTCAGTATTCTGGAGCTTAAGATTTACTCTTAACTTACATGAACAATTTATCTTTTACAAATGAAATAAACCCCCGAAGCATTATTCGTTATTTTTTAGAATAGTACCAGAAATCCTCTCCATAAAGCTATTATGATTAGTATTAAGACTTTGAAAGTTACTATAGTATTTTATACATTGCATCTGATGTGTAAGTAGTAATACTGCTTATACTCTTTTTTTAATGAGTTTTTGAGTTGAGGTGAACTTTTTTGACAGACCTGATTAGCTTAGACGAAGACATGAAAAGGGATATAAAAGATGGAGGCAAAGGGAATCCAGCACTGCTGGGGAGAGAGGAGAGAGTGTCTTTCAAAAATGCTCCCTTGCTGTTTGGGAAGCATATGAGTAAACACAACAGCAGTCACAAAACTCGTGGGAAAGAAAATAAAATATTTGAAACCCCAGGACTCATCTGTATGAGATCCATTGACTCCAGCAGAGGTGTGGGATACAGTAGTTAGGAAGTGAGAAGCACAGAGCCCTAAACTACACTAGGAAAAATCATGACTACAGAAAAACTGCTAATTCAAAGCTATTATTGTGGTCCTTCATTATGCAGGACTCGTGCTACGTCCAATCAAAAAATGTAAGAAGGAAAACAAGAAAAACTGGAGAAAATACTTTCCATCCACTGTGCAATTGTATTATAGTCTTAGACTTTAAAAACATGTCATGCAATTATTATTGTGAAGTATTTTTATTTTGGTGTAACGGTCTTTATTCACTATGAAGCCACAAAATTGCTGCTCTTTAATAATCTGATTTCAAAACAGGCATGAACTTGAAATTCTCTAGAAAATCTTAGTAAGGAATCCACTCCTTTCTCTACTAAGACTTAGTTCTTTGGAAAAATCCCATACCTAATAAAAGGAAAAGCAGATGAGGATTTATGGCATACAGTAGGGATTAATTTTTTCTGTCTTTTTTGAGCAGAATATTTAGACAGAATCCACAAATGTGTATTCTTTACAAAAGAGGTTTTTAATGTCCTTAAAAAAATCCCAGTGACTTTCTAACAAGATTTTAATATGGGATTTCACAAATTTGCTGGTGATAGTACACCTTATACTGTAAAGATAAAATCTCTGACAGCAGTAATCCTTTGTCTATTAAACCTAATGTAGAAGCTCTGAAGTGAGAGCTTTAACATAGTTAAGGTGTCAAACCAAATGTCTTAAAGCTGGAATTTCCTGGCTTTACCTAATGAAAGTTTTTGTTCTTAACAAAAGAATTATGTGAATCTGGCCCCAAGTAGAGAAAGAAATTTTATTGTATTCATTCTCTCGGTATAGTACTGATATTTAATATCAATGTAGCTGTCTAACTTACCATTTTACTTGGTGGCATAGTAAATGACAAGTAGTTTTCAGCACTTGAATGAGGTTTTCAACACCAGACATTTTATCTGAAGATATGTCAGTAATGATCACACAGGTGTAAAACACTGAGGCATCTTCTGTTATTCACTGTTAAATGTACAGTTATGTAATTTACCTTTAAGAATTTATTTCGTAAATTATGTTATGGCGTGGCAACAAAATAAGATGCTGAAATTCAGTTGTACGCGCATTGAGAACAGTTTTACAAAGAGTGATCTTGATTTTCCATGTTTTGTATTTTGGAAAATTTTTTATCTCTTTTGTCTGATGTTAAATATAAAAAAGATAAAGGAATGGTGGATAAATTTTTAGATTTTTTTTTTCCCATAATAAATAACTTGGGACATTTCTCTGCAAAGTTTAAGAAAAAGACTGACACCAGAAAGATTTTCATCTTAAAATGGTGAAAAACAATTTAAAATTGTCCTAATCCAATAGAGGACCTTTTCAATATATTTTCTGAGAACAATTATGAACATTTAGCATGTAAGATCACATAGCCGTGTGAACGTCACTGTATGTCCACACATGTCCACATGCAAAAAGCCCTACATAACCCCTAATAAATCCTTTCATATGTTTTTAAGTTTGCAAAAGTCCTGATTTTGGTATGGATATTACAATAATGTTGTCTTTGATTTGATATCTCCTACTCTGCAAGAGAGCTCAACTCTGATAAACATGTGAATCTCTGTAGAGAATTGCTATCTAGACAAAAGGTTTCTAGAATGTGCAAAACTGTAAAAAGTATATTTACAGGGCAGTGGTTCCACCCCTATATGAATTAAAATATATTTAACTTCCAGTTCACCTATCCAGTATTTCTGTACCTCTTCTGCTTAAACCTCTAAGGATGAAAGACTTAGGTGTTGGCCACATATAAGTGTTTTGTAAATATCTGACTTTGCCCTTCAAACACCTTCACAATACTGCCTATGCTACGACACAAGCATTTACACCCACATTATCACATTGCATAAGAGTATTAAGGGCGTAGGGGGTCTTTTTCAGTTTGTTTGTTGTTTTTTTTTCCTCCATCTAAATTTCCACAATAGAATTCCATAGTTTATACAAATGTCTTCTACCCTCCCACATAAAATTTGAATTAAAGTGGGTAAAGATCCAGGCAGGTTATTTACAAAATATCAAACTAATGAGATGCACACAGATCAAACACTTCTCTTACATTACACAATCAACAGAGACAATAAGAAATGGAAAAAAAAAAAAATTCTAATATGGTTCCAAAGCATAGTCCTGCAGCCATCAAATGTGACATTATCTGTACAGTATTTAACGTTCTTAATTTATTCACAACAGTACAAGTTTACCGAATAGGACTAATGTCTCACTAAAAGTGGAACCCCAGAGGCAAAAGGAAATAATGAGAGGCTAAGAAAAAAAAAAAAAAATTTGTACACAAAAATGTTCAAAACCTTCTAGATTATATGCATGACATGTTCTAGTAGGAGATTAGGCTTCAATGTTCTCACTGTTTTCTCCAGACAGACCTAATTTGTTTGAAATTAGTAGAAAAATGTCCTGCAACTTACTTACCACACTAAAGTGGTCACAGGGTCTCTGCTTATGGTATTGCCACAGAAATATGTTATCTTTTTTGCTCCCTTGTTGTGAAAAATGATGCCCATTTACTTTTCTGCTTGCCATGTATTCAGCCTTTTATTTTGAATAGGACATAATTTGTGAGAATACACATTAATTTAGACATCCCCTCAACCATGTTAGATGTCACTAGAGAAGAGAGGATTTGTAGCTGCTCTGGTAGAAATAATGGAGTAATTGAAACTGATTATAATACTTAATCCACTTGAAACAGTCTGCAAGTATCATGCATAGGACACTGAGAAAAAATTAATGGATTAATGAACGGTTGCAAATGTGTCATTGTTTTTGTTTTGTTGTGGGTTTTTGGTTTTTTTTGGTTTTTTTTGTTTGTTTGTTTTTTTTTTTTTCCCCAGGCTGTTGTCAATGCCCTAATATTTATCAGGAAAATGGTTCCTGCACTGTTGTAGGAGTAGATAATTGTTCCCTTATGAATCTAATCTTTTTGTTGCCTTTGCAGTGACTGGTGGTCACTGTCGGTACTGTTTCCAAAGGACAAATAATGGACTTCTACATTGAGAAGAAACCATTGCTTGGCTTTCCAAATAAAATTGGGAATCTTATAATTTTTTTTCTCTCTCCCTTTTGCTAAGGTACAGTTAAAAGATCAGGAAGCTAAAAAAATAATAACTCCTCAAAAGAGAAGACAGTTCAAGTAAAATAGCAAATTGATATTTAGAAGATCACTCTCTGGATGCAACTTGCCAATCCTCCTGCACAAAACATCTCTTCAGTAAGGCAAGAATGAATGCCCCTAACTAGAGAGGTGCATGAAGAAACTCCAAAACCAAGAACCTGGTCCATCTGGGCAGGAGATTCATTACCAACAAACTTTGTGAAATCAAGCAGGTAACATAAGGGCCAAATGTCAGACTCTGGAAAATGAAGGGCCACACAAAGAATAATTAGAAAATTGAGAGCTGTAAGTGAATAAGGAAAGAGACAATGATGAAATGTCTTGCCACTTCATGCTAAATGACAGGTAATGGTATTTTTCATTATTTGACAAAATGGTACAGTCATAAGACAATGGTCTGAGAATGAGATATCTTAAGCTTTGCTTTTGCCATTGATCAACTCTGAATCATGTTATAGGCAGGTCACTTCAAATTCTGCAGCTCAGATTCTTCAGCTGTTAATCAAGATTAAAATATTTACTCCAGTTATTTTTAATATTTTTAAAATAAAATAGACATGAAGTCACCCTGATTATCTTTTTTCTGTATTCCTACCTGAGATTCCCTTGAAGAAATGAATAAATTACAAACTAAAATGAAGATATTAGAATTTAGAAATTTATTATCTTTGTAATAAAAGCTCAGTATTATATTTTGATTAAAAAAATAATTCTACTGTTTCCCTAATTTATTATTTTCACTGAGAGATGACATTAGATTTTACTTTTTCATACCTTCAGTGTTTGTAACTTCTTCCATAAGTGTTAGTCCAATGTTGCCCTGCATTGCAATAATGTTCCAGTCAAATGAACAAGAAACTTCTAGCCTCTGTTAAGGCTTGGTTTGAATTGTTTGGTGAAGTAATTAGAAATTCTTCTGTCTTTCTCAGATCTTCTGTTTTCCTCAAATTTAAAACAATTTTATAAAGGTAGTAACCTATGATAATGCCTCAGATCACTACTTGCTAAATAGCAGTTTCCTCCAAAGTTTTTCTATTTATAAGTCTTCACAATTCATTGAAAATAAATTTATTGCCAGCCATTCTGATCACTTCTAGTTAGCATGTTATCCTCAGATATAATACCCTTTTCCTGTAGACACATAAATAATATATAAATTATTTTTCATTTTAGTGTGCTTACAGCTATAAGCCAAATAAATAAAAGCAATTTATGTTAGCCACCAGCACTAGTTTACATTTTTACAGTTGTTTAGAGAACTCTCAAAAGATGTCATATCTGAAAATCTTTTATCAAATGTCTTGTTATCAAATTTTGTCTTGTTATCAAATTCTGTGCTCATTTGGTTTGTTTTTGCATCTTTGTTTTCCAACTCCTGCTACTGCCATGCCCAGCAGGAAATTCAGCTGTAGACAAAAGACTAAGTAAATAAACAAAGCAACTGCTATAGAATACTCCAAACAGGGCCAAGTTGAGCTACAGGGTAGCTAAAACAAGCTAAGTAAAAACTTAAACCATATAAAAATGTTTTATATCTGTCCCATAAAAAAGACATTTCATTCAGTTTTAATAATTGATTTTTTTAAAAAAAAGGAAGTGTGATGGAGATTGTTCATTGAAGACTAAGGGTTTATCTGCATCTGGGTTTGGATGCACACGTGTGGTTCATATTTGACTCAGAAGAGGCCTGAGGCCACAGTTTTGCCCTAAGTGATTTGTGACAGATGGTGAATAACAAATAAACTTGCTAAGCAGAGATCAAGGGCTTTGGGTAAGAATCTCAGATTCTTGCCTGGGAATATGCAAGAGCTTTGCCATAACTTGCATTTCAGCAGCATTTACCTGTCAGTAAACCTTCCTTACACAAGCACAGAAAGCACCAGGGTGGGAGAAATACATTAAGTAAACGTGGTCACAGATGCTCAAAGTTTGTTGCTTCTGACTGCTGATTGTTGTCACCATCTTTAAGACGACACATAACCTCATCTGACACATGGGTAGGGTAGAAAAGAGAGACAACTGACAGCTCATGCATTTTGCCAGAGTGACCAGCCCAATACGCAACAGGAAAGGCTGAGCTGAGAAAGCCCTTCATCATGTCATCACCTTAGGATGACATTATCCATCTTCTGTACTGTGCCAAGATGCTTCAATGTGCCTTCCTTCATGAAAGGAACTTACGATAAAATAAATGTGTTTTGGAAATGAGAACCTTTTAAAAGTAATAGGGGCAGTATCTAGTTTTGAGCCTGGTTTTAGGTAGAGGCTGCTAAAGAAAACGGTTTATTTTAGAGAGAAATACATTTTTATTAACATTGACTATAAACAGGTACATAGATTTGTGAGGAAATGCTGTTTAGTGCCAGTTTGATGTAAACGTGAATCAGCACCCTAGTTAATGATCCAGTGGACTTTTTCATTTGACAAAAATATCACTAATTCAGTGATATTTTTGTCAGACAGACAGAACTGTTTGGCAGTTTGCAATGTAACATTCTCATGTTAACTCCAAGATGTAGTGCTAAAGTGATGTTACCAGTTTCATACTGTAGCCACAGTATTAGTTTTGACACTGTCTGTATGCAGGTGGTTTATAATGCATAATATTGATCTGAAGGATTCTTTCTCCCCCCCTGCCTTCAGCTGTATATTAGCTTCCAGCCTTGATCTTAAAAGTTAAGATGGATGTTCAGGATTATTACCTAGCAGAAAGGGTAAAAAATCAATTTTGTCTCCTCCTGCTTTATTCCCTTATCTTCCAGTGCTTGAACAGTGAGGTTGTAACAAACATCAGCATAAAATAATTTATTTGTTGATATTGTGACAACTTCTGTCAGATGAATATATTTCTATAGGTATATTGATGCTCCTGAAATCAACTTTCTGGTTAAGAATAAGAAAAGATTATAGCAAGCAATCAACTGCTTTTAATGGGGCAATACCTTTATAAAGCACAGTATTGCAGGAGAGTAGTAAGATCTAGCTAAGAAAAACCTAAGTGTGAATCATGTACTTTTCAAGACTGGTGCTTATAGATGATAGTTGCTCTTACAGTTTATGGGTTTTAAAGCTGACCTGTACTGATGAAAGAGAAGGTTTTCAAAAATTTTGTCTTTCTGCTTTTGAAAATTAATTAATCCTTCAAACAAAGAAAAGATTGTCCTATTTAACAACCTAACCCTGTGCTAAGTAATCAGAAAAAGCTTTCATTATTCTTTGGGTTGAATTCTGAATATAGGTAATTTTCTATTAAAATGTATTGATGAGTAGTCTAAATTTAATTTCAAAACTTCCCTGTCTCACAGCATGTTCTATGACTGGGTAATAAAAACTTGCCTTCCCCACCCTGCTTTCAGGACAGTACTCAGCCATAGACAAGGATTTGTGCCACTGTAGCCTAGTCTTTCCTAATCTTTTAAATCACATTAATCCTTTACTACCCTGTCATCTGTAACTCAATTTGTTAGAGGCAGGCCTCACTCAGCCCTTCATTTGCCCAGTACGTCTTTTCTATGTTTCAGTATTTTACACAGATGTGATGTAGATTAGAATCTAACTGAAATCTTCACTACTGGAAAGAACATTGAACTCCTAGTCTTTCCTCACATTAATGGTTCTGTGCTCATGCATAAAAATTCCCTGTACAATATTGTCTACATGATAGAGATAAAAATGTAACAGAATAAGCTATCAAGCTACACTAGGAAAAATTACGCAATTAACTTATTCTTTTAAGGTGATATTATGCAGACTGCTGACCTACCAAAACATCTGAGGTCAGATTGTTGTGTTATTCTGATCTCCCTTAAAATAATATATTGAGATTACTTCTGTTGAAATGTGCAGAATTTTATACCTATTTAAACTTACTGAATGTCTCTGTAAATGACTTCATATAATGAAATTCTCATTGGATTAATCTTTAAATATTTTAGATGATGGTATTAAAATGCTCTTAAGACACCTTTTATTTTTCTTACCCTTCAAATAGAACCCAGTCTACTTCTGACAGATACAATATTCCTATTTAAAAATCAAGCCAAAAAATAATCTGATAAGATTAAACACCCTGGAAAACAAAATAAATGCTTTTGCGTTTCTTTCTTTTTTTTTTATTTTTAGCATTTGAGGTTATTAAATTAAGAATTGAAAGAGATTTTTGTCTTTCAAACAGTTGAGATACTAGAGTCAAATGATAGCAAGAACATTACATTATATATATTATATATAAAGTATATGTATTATTATAACTAGCATACAATGATCTGAAATAATGAGCTGAAATTATGGCATTAAATGTCCTGACACATTGCTGTGTTTGTTTTCCTTTGTGGTTTATTTTTTAACAATTCAGCTTGCATTTATGGAGGTTAGACTCTCATTTTCTGTTTATAGTCAACAAACATTTAATTTTTTTGAAAACACAGACATATGACCCACTTTCTAAAGCAATATATTGGATGCTTATACATCTACATAAAATGTTTTAAAATAGGCCTATGGTTTTATCTTCTAAGGACTTTCATAAATCCTAAAATTTTAAAGCATGTATTTTATTTAAAAAGAAAATGCATTGCTTCAGTGCCTGAAAAGTCAAGATAAACTTAATAGAGACTTTTGCAGAAAAGAAAAATTAATTATGAATTTTTATCTTCCACATTAACTAATAGAAACCAAGATCAGAAACACAAGTATGAGAAGCTTTTTTTTACAATAAGAATAAGATGTTTTTCTTGATTTTTTAAATTTTAAAGCAATATATTTTGATTCTATCATGCTATTCTGATTAGCAGAGACTCTAATATTAATAGACTCTAATTGTTAAATTGAATTCAACTAAGGAGATTTAGGAATTGTCTACACATTTTAAGCCAACTAACCATTCATTTCTGTACCCCAAGATACAAAATGAGTGCCTTTTACTTTAAGAAATAAAACCCAGAAGATTTAATAGCATGGAATAGATTACTGCAGTGCATGGAAATAAATATAACAATAAACCCACTCATTTTAATGATGTTTACATATGTAACAGCATATCTATGAAAATTGTTCAGATGTGAGCTGTAAATATACAGACAGGCACAGAAGCCAGTTGAAATCTTCATTGAAGGTAATTCTGTACCTGGGGAAATAGTCATTTTGTTGTGCAGAAAATTCTGTGTTTTTGGTAAAAACAGCACCAAGTCACAAACTACTAAGGTGTAATTCTTTACACTCTCTATGCTGTTGCAGTGCTGTCTCTCACTTTTTCAAGGGATAAAGCACACTCATGTACACAGTGGCAACTCTTGGAATGGCTGGGTTCTTTTTACTCCACTGTAGCTCCTCTAGGGCTGTTATATACAGGATCTGGTGAGGCTGACCCCTTGCTCTTCTCATCTGCCCAGTGTGTTCCATTACTTACCTATGCACAAGGAATAGTGAAATTAGTGACTTTCTATTCCTCCATCTGTTTTAAGGAAGGAACTAAAAACTTTTAATGCAATAGAGCACATTGCTGTTTTGTCCCTGTGAGAACATGCCCCAATGTTTTACCTATACAAGTCAATTAATCCAGGTATTCAGCAGACGAATAAAATCCTGAAAAGTAATTTGCTTATATCCACAGCTTTAGATAGGTCTCACCCACAAAGTAGCAGATGGTACAGTAGAAGTAATTCTGCTACAAAAAAAGTGGAATTAGAAAATCAACTTGGTTTCTAACCAAATAAATTTGGTACTTATACAGTCCAAGAAAAGAGAATAAGTAACTGTAGCAATAGATTAAAATTAATTCCCTTCATATCTAAATATTAACATGGATCAATTATCAAGGGAAAAGTGGCTGATCTCTACTAGCCATAACTTTTCCAGACTAAGGTCTGTGAAGTTTTTTATCTCTGGTCAAACTGCAAATTTTTTTTCCTAATACTTGCCTATGAGGTCATAAAAAAATTCCAGATGACCAAATAGAAATTCAGTATAAATTAATTGTGTCATATCCACATGATTGTGTGTATTTTAAGTGGTGGGTGTCTGAAGAGCATAGTTTAAAGTTTAAAGTGTAAAATAGAAACAGCACTGAACTGCTGTTATGAAGATGAAAGAAGTTAATGTCAATAGAAAAACCAAGGAAGACACAGAAATTATGGCATATCAGAAGTTCAGAAAGAAGAAGATGATTTTTTTATGTGTTCTGTATGGACTCTGTGAGACATATATTTCTGGAATGGTATGATTTTTGATCTGAACGTGTATTTCTTCTGCTTGGGAAAGCAGTGATTGTCTTTAAAAAATTGCTTTATCTGAACTTTTTTATTTACAGGTTATTTTTTTACCATATTTTATGAAATTCAAATGAAATATATGGATATATTAAGAACTGACAATGTAATTTTTTTCTTTAAATGGAACACTTGGACTGAGCTGTACTTTAGCAAAATTACCCCTTAATCTACATTCCTTCTACCTCAAGAAAAAAAGCATTGTTTTTAAAGGATTTTGTAATTCATATATCAATTTACTTTAAACCATGTTAAAGACAACCAAAAATATATTAATAAAAACATAATGAAAAGAAATCTTACAATATCGTGAAGTTTTAAGAACTAATTTGATCAGAATTGTCAGGGGAATATTGGCTTATTTACGCACTAAGGGTTTAACCTCTGCTTTCAAACAGGACATAGACAACCATATGAAAAGTCTATTGCAAAGGGTCAAAGTCTGAGAAGTTGCACATTTCCCAGGTCTCCTCTCCTTCTGTGGAATTGCACCACCTGACTCCTAAAGCAATTCTGAAGTCCTGAAAACACCTGCTAATACATTATATTTTCAGTTCATGTCTGAGTGGCTTCATTTCTATGACAGCCTCATGAGGATGGAGCAAAATTAAACCAAGACAACATAGGTAAAATTTGCAAATTATGTAAATGTCACATGTAGGGCAAAATGTTGTTTCTGAGTAGAGGAATGTTGTTAAGTATACCATTGGGAATATCTACATGTGCTTAGAACACCATGGCTCTTTTCACCATTGCTTGGAGTGAACAGAACTGACACTTCATATCTACCTCCTGGGATAGGTCCTGGCATTAACGTTCAGAAGCAGAAAGCTTCATGTTTAAATACTAGAAAAAGACTACACATAATCCTAAGAATCACTCTCCACATCTATTACTCCTTTGTCTAGGCATCTAAATGGAAAAAAACCCAGACTAAAGCAATTAGGGAACCAATTTTGTGTTCGTTTCCCCACAGATCTTTCAGTATCTCTCCAAAATAAAGTGTTTATAGAGTATTTGCATGCATAAAATAATATAAATGGAGATAAAATTTATGAGAAAATAAGGGTTTAAAATAAAAATATTGAAAATCCCCAAACAATCTATACGTCCTAACTGGGAATTTTACCTCAACAGTCTTTTTTAGAATTACATGGACATTTCCCTGAACATATTGAGTGGTGTGTGTGTGTGTCTGTGTTTGTGTACGAATGTACACACAAATAAACTGCCCACTTAGTCATTAGTAGTTCCATGTATGCAAGAGGGAAGCATAGGTGAAGTATGGGGACTATTAATGTAATTACTATTAAATGACAGAAAAATTTAAGAGCAAAAATGTCTTTAATTCCTGACTATATTTTAGCTTAGCTAAAAAATTTCAGGATAATATTTTAAAAACCACCTGCTTCTGGTTTTTCTGTCAACCTTCTAAAGGATTTTGACAAATCCTTTCTCTCTATGTAGTTATTATACATTTTTGCTGAGGTGTGATAATGGAATTTGTGTTTAAGCACTGAGGATGCCAAGGAGATAGTTGTTTTTACACCACAGGGATCAGCTTCTCAAAATGACAGGTACTTCTTTTCCTCTCTTAAGTAAAATGACAAAGTTTTAGGCCATCAGAAGAGATGACATGTAGCTCTGCTTCAGAGACAGGGAACAGAAAACCAGTGATAATACTTCTGGGGTTTGTTTTTTGAGTGTTAACTGATAAAAAATGTGATTCACCATATTGGAAATTGAAACTGAGGTAAAATTCCGGTTTTCATTCCTATTACTTCTTATTTATTCTCCATTCATCTAGACATATCTTATGGAAGAAAGAACCCAATATTTTCAGCTGAAAATGTTGTTGAAACTTTATTCACAGAAATTATAAGTCATATAATAGCAGATAGAATAGGTGACTACATGAACAGTCTAATAAAACTAATTCAAAAACAAACAATGGCATTAATTTTCTGCCTTGTTTAAATCAGGAGTAAATCATGTCTTGTCTTCCCTCAGGGTATAGACACTTCTCAGAACTCTAGGGTGCTCATGGAAACTCCTGTTTCATTTCGTGATTTCTTTTTCATTTTTCTTGGTGTCCTTTTCAGATTTTCCAGGGAAAAGACACACATATCTGGAATTGGGCCTCTGAGTACTATTAATGAGGGACCTAAAAATCAGCACAGGTGGGCTCCCAAACATTTTCAGCCACAAAAATGGCTCACAGAAGTTCATTGTATGTGTTGCAGGTCATTACAAGGGTAATATCCTTTAGCTCAGTTGTAATCTTCAATTAGCAGATGTCCTTGGACACTTAATCCTTTTTGAACTACACCAAGTTTGCTTCATAAGTATAGTCAATCTATTTCAAATCTCTGTTTGTCATCATACAGTGATGTAAAACACGCATAACCAAATGTTTCAAAATTCTATGTTACCATACATTACTTTTAATTCAACTAATTTAAAATGCCACAAAATTATCTCTTAATATGAAAAAAAATCCACTAATATTTTTATCAGAAGATAATTACAGCCATCCCATTTGAATCTCTGATTTTGTTGGATATCTTTTCTTTGAGAAGAAATATTGAGGCTTTAGCAAAAACGAAATAACCCCTGCCCCAGCAAACACAGTGAGGTTTGACATGAGAACCAGAACCCGTATGTATCTAGGAAGTTAGGGTACTAAAGCTTTTCTGTCTGTGCACCCATGTAAGAAAGGAAATAGGAAAAATTATTTCTTTTTGTTATTGTCCATTTACTTTATCTTTACTTCTGGTGGGTTTTTTTTCAGAATCCAAACTTACAAAGTACGTATATTGGAAAAATAAATCACTGATTATCTAATTGAATATAAACATGTCGATTATATAAAAACCTCAAAATTTGAAAAAAAATAACAGAGAGTTGATCAAACCATTATGACTCACTATGCAGTCAGGTGGACAAAAAAATTACTTTTGCCTTTTGTGTCTCTAGGGTTTTGTTCTCAAACACATAATCATATCATATGGAATATTGCACATCATAAGCTCCCATAGCTAAATAATATCCAGGAGATCTGTAGCAGAGCACCAGGTATATGTAGAAATGCTTTTACCAAAATATCATTATCTTCAAACGTGTATTCTGTCACTCATACTATCCCTATTTATTTTTCAGTATTTGTGCATTGCTAATGTATGATGCTGTCTTAATCCCTTTTTTTTAAACTACTTATTAAATATCCATATTCCAGTTACTGTCATTGTCATATTCAATGCTGCATTTTTATTTTCAAAGGTAGTAATGCTGGAGACACCAGTCATGAGAGTGGCAGTAGATACATCCTTATACTATTTCAGGATCAACAAGTCTTCCGTTGTTAAAGCAAATTACTGGTAACAAGCAACGTAAATTTTAAAAAAGATAAAATAAGAAGCAAGAAGTATGCTGTTCTGTGGCTGGTTTTCATTCCTCTTTTTCTGCTGGGAAGAGCAAGAATTTAGGTTACAATCCATAACAATGCACTGTTTCCCATTCAAGGTGACTACAAATTCAATTCTTCCTGGCAGCACAAATTATTCACCTCTCAAGTTATCCTTCTGACACTGAATTCGGTTGCACAAGAAAATGTGTCTGGCAGCCTTGAAATGGAAACAGATAAATTGCAAAGAAGTGTAGCAAGGCATCTGAGCACTTCTGCCACATCTTGCTGACAGATGGGAGATGTAGCACCAGTCACCAGCGCTTGCATCTCCAGTGCAGTTAAAGAAAAGGAAGCATTCATCAAGCCCTTCATTCCTCATTCCTCAAACAGAAGGCTGTTTACATCATGCCAGCAAATGATTACCCTCTGCTGCTGTTGTTGTGCTACCTATTGGAAAAGGTGAAGAGGTTATGTTTTGAAATTCCGTGGAGATGTTGATTAAGGAAACAAAGGAAGCTGGTTCTTAACACCCAACACCCCCCCTCCCTTCTCTCCCGCTGCCTCCACTACCCCCTAAAAAAATAGGAAGCAAGCATCATCACACTCACATTTTTGACATGAGAAATGAGTTTTTCTTGGAGAGGACAATGAATTCAAAGCTCAAACTGCTTATATATATCAAGGGAGAACCACAGGATCCAAGCACTTTCCTCTCCAACTGAGTCATGTCTTTAGGTCGTTTCTGTGGTTTTCAGTCCTTATCTAGTTCTTATCTGACAGCTGACCTGGGGTAGCATGAATCTCAGATTTCCTTGGCTTCTTTTTAGGTCTTCATTAACTATGCCTAAAACCCCAAAGTTAATTCCATCTGTGTGGAAGTCTGTAAAATTGTGACTTTGTGAATGATTTCATAC
Organism: Cettia cetti; assembly: GCA_013401135.1. Classification (NCBI taxonomy): domain Eukaryota; kingdom Metazoa; phylum Chordata; class Aves; order Passeriformes; family Sylviidae; genus Cettia; species Cettia cetti. Next base: position 29,738 of record VZUI01093044.1, on the reverse strand, counting down.
TGGGACATCACTGGAAAAAGATGATCCATAAATGATGGGGAACTACTATTTTAGACATTGAATGTGCTCAGAACTACAAGGTATCATGCAATCTTTTCAGGGTCTTTGTCAAGAACATGCCTCAGTTTAACAGCTCATGAATTTTTTGAAACTTGGAGGTAAAGTCTTTAACTCTGAAAGAAGACAAAAGGAAGGAAGAATTTTGCTTATATGAAAATAACTGAGGACAAAATTATCGTGGTGATTTCCATGTTTTATTTTGGATCAGGCTATCACCAGACCTTTTCTTTTTTTTCCTCTGAATGTTTGCATTTTACAGCTCCTGAAGAACAGATTTTTCTTCCTCTGTGGTTTAGTCTAGTATCTGGACCTAGATAATTGCTTAAAGAATTATTTCATGTGCATGTAACATAGGAAACTACTTTCAGTTTGGGCAGGATTGCTGCCCAAGCTGAAAAGATCTTTCCTTCCTTTTCAAAACTGCTGTGTAAACAACTCAAACCTTCCATCTGTGTGATAGCTTTATTTCTCTTTCCTCATGCTCTTTACGTCTGGTAGATCTTTAGTGCCTTTTCTGTCTTGGAAGATGATTTCTTTCTTTTCAGTCTCTAGTACACCAGAGATTTCATCGTTTTCAGGGTGATAAACGTCTACCAAGAACATTACATTGGATTTCTTTTATTTCCGCCATGCACTTTTTAATTAATACTGTTTTGATTTTTTTTTCTCTGCAGACATGAAGTGTGTCTGCCTTTCATTCTTATCCTGTGCAAGTGGTACACAAGTACCTGACATACTCTGAGTTCTGCCCCAATATCTATTTCCTCTCTGTGCCACTTGAATTGCTTCTACAAAGGTACATACCAGCACAGAGAATCCCTTATTCTTACTTGTGTCTTACAGAAGAATATTTGGTTCGGCATTGTTTCCATTTCCAGACATCCTCTCTAAAGAGGTTAATTTTAACATGAAAGATCCAATGTAATGAATAAATTCAAGTTTATCTCTGAATATTTGAAGTGGAATACAGCCAAATGTTTATATTTATAAAATTGTCCCAGTTCTATATGAAGAGAAAAGGAGCAGTCATATCTATATGGTCCACCCAAAATTTATATTTTCATTTCAAAAAGATAAAAGTTCATGTAATAATTTTTTTCTTTATTTTGATAAATTTGTGTTTTACTTAAAAGCACATTCAACATTTTCAAGCTTTTTGGAGTATTGGTGTCTTTAATTACTCTGTCTGTGTCTGACATGAGTTCTCTATATGTTTCTAAAATGTTTTTATTCAGAGATTACAACTATCAAATACTTTGTCTCTATGAGGAAGGTTTTGTATTGATGAAAGAGAGCCAGGTCTTGAAAATATAAAGTATTTAAGACCATAAAGAAATACAGAGAGTAAGGCTTCCATATTTATGACCAAGTTGGAAAATAGAAAAAGGAGAGATGAGAGAACTCTCTTGGTCCTCTTCCTCTTGGTATAGAAGATAGTTCCGTTTTGCTTATTTGGCAGAGCAACTTTCCCAGACCCCCACTAGAGTCACCCCTAGTAATTCTAGAGGTAAGAAAAATGGACAGATTCCTAACCTAGTAATTATACTGTCAGAATTTTAAATAATCCAGCAGAAAAACCCAGGGAGTTTGAATGGAATACCTAATTTCAAAGGCATACCTTTAAAGTGATAAGAATCAAGAATATGAACAACAACAAAAATATCTATGAATACTTGCTGGTGAATTAGCTGCCTGTTGTACAAGTCTTTCATTCTTTTGATTTTGTTAAATAACGTATATGCTTTATTCAGGATGACATAGTAACCCAAACAGTGTGTAAAAAAATCTTAACCTGTAAGAGCCTCTCTGAAATACCTGTAAGTACTTTGAACATGATCTGGCAGAGAAAAACAGGCGTGTTAAACATGAAACTGCTTTTACAGCAATACTCTAACCCCTGTTAGCCATAAGGATTTGGAACAACTGGGAATTGTGTACAGACATTCAGTTTGTCATTAGCAGAATACAACAGTACTTTTCTTATTTCTAACCAGTGTTCATATGCTATTCATTTGGCAGTTTTGCAACATTTTGCTCTGTTTCTGATTCTAGACTTCAGGTGCATGGTAACTTATGGCTAAGACTCTAACTTCTGCATAGGACTCTGCTAGGTTTTATGATCCCACATTAGGTAATTCACACCACTGATGATGATGTTATGAATAGCCAGCATAAAATGAACACATGATTAAGTCACAGACATTGACAATAAAAAGAAAATTGTAATTTGCTCTAGACATGTCTAGATAGTTATAGCAGATCCTATTGAAAACAGGACTGTTTGGAGAGTATTTTAAATCTTTAACTTCTGACAGGTAGCTATTTAAAGGAAAAGAACTTTGTATGTATATATAAATCAGCAAGTGAAAATGCATGGTCTCTATAAATATGAATATATAGGTGGTGGGACTGTTTTACAGCCAAAACTTCAGAAGTATCAGTGGGGAAACAACTATATGCCAATAGGAAAAGTTCAATGTCTTAACAAGCTTATAGTATATTTCTATATCTGGAACTAGTATACAACCTGAATTAAGCCTGGGTTAGGTAGTTTAGGATTTCTGATGACATTTTTCCTTCATGCTTAAGCTGGATTTTCAACCTTGTCAAAGAAGCGTGATCAGACTCTGAAACAATGTGGAATTCTCAAATCCATTTCAGAAGTCATTTTAGAAGTCATTCACATTACATAGCAAATCAAAAAGAAGTGCACATTATTCCATACCAACACCTGGAGACTTTCTTCAGAGATGTTCAGAGATGGAATTAGTTTGTGCACAACTTCTGCACACTGAGAAACAGATTTAGATTCAGTGACAGGCAGAGTACTAATGTTACTTGTTTGGAGACTGTTGTCTTTCTCTAAGTCAGAATGACAATTCCCTTTCAATATTTACAAATAAAATAAAATTAAAATAAATAACTAGGTAAAAATATGTGAGCAAAAGAATACAATATGCACTACCAATATAAGTAGGTAACCATGTCAGTATATCCCCAAGTGAACAAAAGGGAAACCAACATTATAGTAATGAGGTAAACTACAAGACCATTATTACTAAAAGTTCATTAATCCATAAAGAATATTCCTATATCCTGTGTTAGGACTTAAATCAATTAGCATTATGGTAAGAGAGCCATGAGAATAAGAAAAAAAGTAGACATGCAAGGGATTTCAGGAGGGGATCTATATCATTCATTCTTGCAGGCTTTAAATGCTACATTTTTGCCTTTCTTAACCCAAAAATTTTATTAAAGTCAATAGCTAGGAGGACTGCAAATAAAAACAAAGATGTATCAGCATGTTTCTGGCAAAGAATAAGGCAAAGATAAAAGTGGAAACGTGATTAACAGCTTCAGGGGCTGGTTCTGGCCCCTCGCCTGAACATGGCCAAAACAGACAGCATGCCGCAGTGCTTAGTTTGTCTTAATTAATTAATAATGGAAGATAACAGTACGATCCTTCTCTCTTTCCATCTTCCTGATCCCACATTCACACCTCTCTCCATTTTCTCTCCAAACGATGATGCTGCACTTAGGGCAAAGTCTTCCTATTCTACTGCTTCTGTTATTTAGAACAGCATTCCCGTATTTCTTTTACTCATTGAGTCATAAAATCAACCAAAAATCTCTTTTTTCAGGCCAGTTAGTTTGGGGGGGGGTTTTTCTCTATTTACCTACTAACATTTTATTTCCCTGTCTATGAGAGTATATGTCAAAATTCGTGGATCTCACTGCCAAATTTTGCATAAGCTTAGTACCTTTAAACCTAAAATAGTGGTTTTTTGAAGAACAGAGTAAAAAATAGTGCATAAAAAATGTATTAAATGCACCTTTACAGCTATCAGCCCAGTCCATAAAATTGTTTCCACTTCTTTATCATGCATAAAAGCATTCCATCATATGCATTATGACAAATTAGTAAACTGATATTTGAAAGATGTTACCTAAATGAAGCTGGATTTTATGATCAGAATCATCAACTATTTGAAAACATCTTCAGTACAGGCTTCTAAACAGATTCATTATCAGAATTTATAGCTTGATTTTCAAAGTGGTACAGTCTCATAAACTAGCAGATATCTCAGTTATCTGTGCACTTATCTGTTTAGATAGGTAAATTACTTACTAGGTCATTTACATGCAGATTATTTTGCATATATACTTCCATGCATTTGTATTTTGGTTGTCAAATTCTCTTTGGTATTGATGAACATGAATCTTGTAATTATTTGAGTTGGAAAGGACCATAAAGATCACCTGGTTCCAATCCCCCTGTCATGGGCAGGGACAGTTTCCACTAGACCAGGTTGTTCAGAGCCCCATCCAACCTGGCCTTGAACACCTGCAGGGATGAGGCATCCACAACTTCTCTAGGCAACCTGTTTCAGTGCATCACCACCCTCACACTAAAGAATTTCTTTCAAATATCTAATCTAAACATACCCTCTTTCATCTTAAAACTATTTTCTGTTGTCCCACTACTACACACCCTTGTCAAAAGTCCATCTCCAGCCTTCCTATAGGTCCCCTTTAGTTACTGGGAGGCTACAAGAACTCCCTGGATCCTCTTCTCTAGGCTAAACAATCCCAGCCTGTCTTCACATAGGAGAGTTGCTCCAACCTTCTGATCATCTTCATGGCTCTCCTCTGGACTTGATCCGTCAGGTCAGCATCCCTCTCATGTTTGACATTGCAGAGCTGGGTGCAGCACTCCTGCTGGGAACTCACAATAAGACAGCAGACGGGGAGAATCACTGCCCTTGACCTGCAGCCATGGTTCTTTTCAAGTAGCCCAGGATACAGCTGGATTTCTGAGCTGCACAGATTTCCAGGTCATGTTGAGTTTCTTGTCAACATATAATAAGGGTTTCAGTTAATTAGGAAAATCTATTTGTCTTTCTTTCTCTAAATTTCTTCTTGCAAGGAAACTTCAATTTGTTTTTTGTAGCTTGGACACTAAACTGTGGACTTTCTGATTATGCTACTGAACGTTGTGCTTTTTTTTTTTTAAGCATAAGGAAAGGAATACAGCATTCTTACAGTCTTCCTTCATAACAGTTCCCAGGGTTTGGAGTTAATGGGTCACTGGTGTTGTTTACAGTATTGAACAGTTCACTGATGCGAAGAAATTTTTTTTTTTCTTTCAAACATGGCAAGAGTAGCCGAATAGAAAAGCTCTTGTTCACTGACACTTATCCATACTGTCTTCTACCAGTCATGCAATAAATACATTTAATTTTTTTTAAAGGAACCAACAGAATAATACTACTAGACAAACCAACATTTAATGCTGATTTCCCTTCCATTCCTAGATCTGTCAGCAAATTACTGCTTAGCCCTGTAGATGTAGTTCTTTTAGCCAATGTACACTAAGATTTATTGAGGCATATAAGGTTTTGGTAACACAATTTGCTTAAATGTTTATACAACATGTTTTGCTTTGATTTTATAAAATATATAAGAACATATTGTACTTAATGGTAGGGCAAGCAGCAGAATGTTAAGAAAGCTGTTTTGAATATTACTTTGCCAAATGTTAAAACTTTCATTTTCACCTCTTTTTGTTCTTTTTTTTTCCTTTTTAATTTGTGATGTAACATAGCTATTAAAATCTGGAATAGCCAAATTATATGTTTATGTCTGTGACAGCCATGTATCAATGAAATGGCCTTTTAGTGGTGTGTTATGCATTAGTTTAAGAGAACATATTAATTCCAATGAAAAAGAGATATCAGAAAGATAAAATCACTGAACATTCCTACATAATGCCACAATCCTGATAATTTCCAGCTTGTGATTCTCTTGATGTCTAATGGATGGAATACAAATTACTCAAATATGTAAAATTATCCAGATTCTTATTTTGTTCACCAGCAGAATCTCAATCCTTAAACACTGTTAAAATTATATTCCAAAAGTCTTGTTTAATGTTCTCTCTTTTGTAGGAAGTCTAACTATGCAGTTTAAGGGATGATAACTGAAAATCACTTCTAAAGCTGACTTTGTAAAATGGTCAATAATGAGCAATCTGTTACAGTAGACATATTTTAAAATTATAGTGTTGTTACAATATTGTTTTAAAATAATGAAAATCCAGAAGTTAATGCTATGGTGGTGCATCCTGCTTCCCCTTTCCAGGCTGGATTGGGGTCTGAGAAATTCTCATTAGGCCTTGGCATTGAAAATTAGCCCCTGGGCTCAGCTCTTCCTGAGCTTATCAGAAACACTGTCTGGTCCCAGGAACTGCTAGAAAGCTCCTGTTTTCCTTATTAACAGCCTTGGCAAATGTTGTTGCCTGAATGGAATAACATTCCTGTTGTCACACTTTCTCACAATGTGCCAATCCAAACTGTGGCCAGGATGTAACATTGTTATGACTAAAGCCCACTCTCTGTTGACCCTAAAAACAGTGGCCCAAAATGAGACCCTTTGAGCTCTCCTGGACTTCAGCAGGCTGCATCCAGCAACCTCCTTCTGACGGGAGCACTTCTCAGAGCCTGGAGTTATAAGCCATCGGCCAATACCTCACTCCTTGTACCTGACCCTTCACCCAGCAGGAGAGGCAAAAGCATCCAAAGTGAATGTTCCACGGACATCTGAGGGGAATTTTTCACAGGTACCTTGTTTACACTGGCTCTTTCTGTCTAGGCCCATAAATGTGTGCATGTACTATAGCAAACCTGGGAGAAATGCTTCTTTCTTAAATATTTCAGTGTCTTGCATATTGAAGTAAGTTAGGCCTGTAAGTAAGCTTGTGACTTACGACTTCTTAAATACTGCTAAGTGTTGTTCTTTTGCTAAGTTGCTAAGTATAACTTTGAGATTGTGTTAAATGCTGTTAAGTGTTATTCCTCTGTTAGATAGTTAAAGTTGTTATAAATTAAGTTTAAGGTATAAATTTAGTTAGATATAAATTAAGTGTTGTTTATTTGTTAAATTGTTAGGTTTAAGGTTTATAAGTTAAAGTACTGTTGAGTGCTGCTAAATTTTAGACCTTATTCCTTTTTATCCTTACTCTCACTATACTTTGTCACAGTCACCTAAATACATACCCACACAACCCCACCCCACACACCCCCCTAGATAGTTCTTGGTTAATTTCTGTTTTGATTATTTAGATTTTGTTTAATTTTGTTGTTGTTTGTTTTTCCTTGGTGTGCCCTAACTGTCCTGTTAGTAGTAGAATGAACCTTGCCAAAGAACTTGGTTGTGCAGTCGCTTACTATGAAATCTGGCTTTTGCTGATACCCTTACCAATGATTTCTTAAGCAATCTCAAACTCTCATTTGTAACAAATGCTGACTTGCATTTGATCTATTATGAGCATCAAAGTACTTTGTAAAGGAGAAAAAGGAAGTCAACACAGGTTTTCCCAAGGAAAAGAGCATGTTTGGTTTACCTCTATAACCCAACTGAAACAGCCATAAGAAAATAGTTCAAGACAGGATTTTTTATATTCTCTGCAAGGGGCAAGGAAATGTGATAAAGAAGTCAAAGACATCTGAAGGTGAATTTAGAAAAGAAATATTTGTCTACAACTTAGTTTTGGTAATGTTCAGGCAGGATTCCAGTGTTTTCATCAGGAGTTATTTCCAATCACCTCTGTCATTTGGTTCACAATGTAAATATTAATTAGATGAGGTTATGGGGTAATTTCTAAATTATAAAATATATTTATACTATTTTCTTGTTGACATTTAAATATCTAATGGTAAGAAAGGCCATACTAATCTATTTGTTTTAGGGAAAATGGGCTTTCAAATTTCTGAACACAGAAAATATTTTAGTACAACTACAAGCAAGGAAAAGAATGCAGTTTAGACAAAATTTTCAAGTTCCAAAATTAAAATTATCAGACAAGCAATCACATTTAAAATTTGATTTTTAATTTTTTTTTTCAGTAATGTTTCCCAAATAGATTTTTTTTTTTTTGCTAAGTTGAAGGCAGTTTACACATTGCTCTGTTTATAAGTAAATTTGTGTCAATTAATTTTTTTATAAAACAGTCAGCAAGTCAGTCATCAACTTAATTTTAAGATTAGACTATAGTTCTCCAGTTCCTGGTATTGATGTTCAACCATCTTGAACTTCATTATAAGAGAATCCTCCTTTACAGGCAAGATAAATTGGGAATGACTGCTTTAGAATAATTATGCAGCAGGTGTTTCTATTTAATATCAGTACTCATATAATCTTTTGAATAGCCAAAAACTTTAATGGCCTTCTGTAGCATCTGCAAATGAATATTTGAAGTAACATATTGTTGCATTGTTTAGAAATTAATCATCAGATAATATTAGTGATCATATGGAATAACATCTGTTAGCATCAATCACTGTAATTTTAAGTATTTAAAAAGCTCATGAAGAATTGGAAATCCTTCAAAACAAAGCAGTTTTTGATAATTTTTCTAATTGCCAAAATTTAAAAAAACCCCAAGTAGCCCAGGTAGCATTGTTTATTTTTATTTAATTAATATATATGTCTGAAATATATATCTATATATGAGACTAGCATGAAGATTAACTGATGTGGAATACTGTAGATGCCAATAGAAAATCCTATTATTGAAAAAGGTACAATAAGGTTTTTAATACATTTTAGAGTGCCTCTTAATCTATATGTCACAGGGTGCTCACAAAGGCGCCTGGTTATCTTCCACGCAGATACTCTTGGCTACAGAACTTGCTCCAAACTGTAATGGATCTTACTTGTTGCCCATGTATAAACATTTTAGATGTTACTCTTAGTCAAACATTAGATCAGTGTGGGCAGATTTTGTATAGCAAGTGATAAGATCTGCATGAGAGAACCTAGGAGTCCTACATGTGCATAAGAGAGAACATTCCAGTTAATTTGTTTGGCCAATGGTGTCCAAGTAAAAAAGCTTAATACAGATTCAGGAAACCTTCTGCCTGCAAGGTAAGATAATCTGCACAAACAGAACAACATATCTGAGGTATCTCCTTAAAAAACATCTGCAACAAAGGCACACCTACCTCAACCACTGGCAGTGGTCTTTGTAGAGAGTGGTTTAAATATCTGCATATGTTAACCAAATATTTATGAGGCATCAGGAGGTGCTTTCCAAGGTAAACAGAGAGCAAACATCATTGAACCTACCACAAACACTCTATTCAGCTATTGCCTTCAGCTCTCAATGTGTCCAAATGCATAGGCCAACCAGAGCTAGGTAGTTTCAGAGGAAATATCAGATTGAAAGATTAAAACTATATGTGCAGTTTAATTTGGTCAGAGCACTGTAATTAACACCTTTGACTCCTCTGAAAAATGTTATGAAATCTTGAACAAATCCAAGCAGTTGGGATTTGTTTCATATCTTATCCAAAAATAGTGCGCTTCCAACAGCACAAAGCTTCCTGAAACCATAAGGAAAAATATATAGCATATTATCTTACAAGGTACCAGAGGTACCTAGTTGCAACACGACTTAAATGATGTTACTCTTAATTTATGCATATGTGAGAGATAAAAATTAGTCTTGGGCTTCCTTGCTTTCCTCCTTGTGAGGGGAAATAACCTCATTAAATCATTTGTTAGCTATTTCCAAGGCAAAGTAAAAGTATCAAATGTGGCAATTCACATGTGGTCTGAACTCAGAGACCTAAAGATTCTTTTATTTACAAGGATATCAAGTTAACTGTAACTTGAATCATAATCACACAGGGGCAGACCAGATTCCCTATTCCTCATATTCTGAGCCTCATTGCTACTGCCTTAAGTACTTATAGGATTTTGGTTTTGTTTTGTTGGAGGTTGTTTTGATTATGCTATTTTTAATGAAATTTAAAGTTAGATATATGGAAAAAAAATCATCTCTTTTCTCTGCACTTGGCCAGTAAGACAGATCTCTTTTTTTGTTGTCCACTAGCTATAAGAAATAAGATTACAATAATTTAAATAAGAACATAATAGTTCTGTTCATTTATTCCTTTTTCTTCTGTGGTATTTTTATCTGGAAACCATAATAAATATATATATTTCATAAAGATTTTAGGAGATGAAAATGTATTTCATTTGAATGAGAACATGATCTTAGCTGATGGAATGACACAATTTCCGAAAAGCAGCTCTTTGCTTGAGTGAATTGGATTTACTCATTTCTGTGTGTCCTGCATAGGAGTATAAAGAAATGAATGTGACAAAATTACAAAACCGTGAGAATTCTTGGGGACTGTTAAAGAGTCTCTTCAATCTTCTCTCAGGATTCTCATTTTTAGCAGCAATGTTTCAGCTACTTCAGTTTTGGTACCAAACAACACTGTTAAGGTTTCTCATGTCTACTCTGTTATGCAATACTTCTAGCTCATAAGAGAGGGTGGACTAACATATACACTGCAATAGCAATAAGAATTTCATTATTCTTCTTATTTAATCATATTCAAATGCATGGCCAAAATTAAAATATGGTGTTGAAATTTATATTTCCACTCTATTAGCTCTAGATAGTTTTACCTTGCCTTTCTTTAAAAGTTTCTGTTTCAAAAAAAGTAAAACTCAGACTGTCCACACTTCAGTTATTCGACATTCAACTGGGGAGGGAGGAGTAAAAAACTAATTAGAAAATTGTATTTGTTTCATTCCTTTGTTGGAACAAATTAAAACACAGTTTTGGCTTTTTTCCTTTTATACACAGCTGTTTGAAATTGTGCAATATTATAGTAATTAGAACACAATTTTCCCAAACCTGCTGTTATTGCAACAATTCATTAAAAAGTCCAGGTGTAAAATATGAGGTTTTTGATTGCTCAAGGGACTGGTAAGGGTATATGGAGTTTTTCTGCACTAAGTTTTCTGTGTAAATCCAATGTAGGCCAATAGTTTGAAGCTTTTGAGTTGCTCTCTAGTGATTCTCCTGTAGCTCAGGAGATATGCCTAGGTACTTGCACTCTCATTCCCAAGTTTATAACTCACAACATTTCTGAACATTGTCCTCCTATTTACAGATAATGGGATAAGCAGTAAAAACAAAAATAAAGACTGATTTCTTTTCAGTGATCCAGTTTTGAGATATATTGGGAACCATGTAGAGATGATGCTCTAAACTTATTCTTTCAGCAGTAGAATGTGAACAGGATTATTTTCTAATGCCTTTATTCTATCATCTTCAGCGCTGCTTTCAGTAATAAACTGTATTACACATCACCATTTTTCTTGTTGTCACTTCACTTTAAGGCAGTAAAAAATATTTCAAGACACAAAATCTTACATAAAGAAAGGCCCAGTTTCTGCTTGTCGAGACTTTTATATATTCTTTTGTGAGGAAAATAATCTTTTATTTAAGGAATAGGGTTACTCATGGTAGTGAATTACCTCATTTTCCAATGGCCTGAGAGAATCTGGTCTTTAGTTCATATAAGTGGAGGTTGATGAAGCCATGATATATAGGTGAAAGAAATCTGGGGGAAATACCTACATAAATGATGAACAGCAGGCAACACCAATTATAAACTCATTTTGTTTTATGAAAATATTTACACCTCTCTGGAGAATCCTTGAAAGGGTTTTTTATATTCAGTCTGCAGGTCTCTTTTTAAATTTTCCTAACTTACCAAACAAATACTGTGGTTAGAAGTTCTGCTGCCATCTGATTGGGATTGGGCCATCCTTGCTGCTTTGATGTAACATGAGTTTCTGTGTAGCAGGTGGTCTTTCCTGCTGTTTATAGTGCAGCCTAGGGAGGTCTGTCAGATGTAACAGCTCTTCTTTATCTGCATGGAATTTGGGTAAATTGCAAAGGAACAGATGGAAAAATACTCACATATCACCACAGTCCTACTCTTAGTAGCAGCCTGTAAAACTCCACAAACACTCCTGACTCCCCAAAAAACAGAAAAAAAAGCCCAATGGATGCGTTTCTGAACTGGAGGATACTCACTTTGTTTACACACAGATGTAAACCTAGGCACTAAGAGAAGAGAACAAAGCAAACAAACCACCTGAATTACCACAGCTGTTCTGTACATATATTTTCTAGTTATATTCTGGATTTCTGCAGAAAAACACTGGGAAATTAAAAAATTTCCCTAATATCCTGCACTAATTCGAAATTCATTATATTCTCCTCTCTTCTTTTCTTACTCTTCTTTTTCCTTTCTGTCATTCTTTTTCTTTTTTGTCCTCTTATCCCCTTTACTTAAAATTTTATACACTTTTAAAATTAATTTTATAAGAAAATTATTCAGTAAAACCAAATATTCCTAAGATTGTTGCCCAAAAGTTTTTTTAACTTCAATGAGCAGGTTGATAAAAATTTGCAAAAATCTTCCTCATATAAGGTTTTAAGATTTCCTTTGTGTTTTAAAAGATGACAAGAATTACAAATGTGTAACAAATACTTAAGTATTACTCACTAAAAATATTAAGAAATATTAATTTAAGGAGAAAAGGTCTAAAGAAGTGAACTACTTTGGAACAAATCGGTCGGTCTTGAAGCCGATGTTTCAGATTTTCAAAGAACATTTTCTTTTCCCATATCAAAACAGTGGATTATTTAAGCCAATAACATTCCTAGCACACTACACACTGAATTTCCTCTAAATGCCTGTCTGTTTTGTGGTTGATAAATAGGGAAGGGATTTTTTTCTTAAATATGGCATAGGCACTGTTTTGGACTGACCCTGACTGAATGCCAGATGCCCACCAAAGCTGCTCTATCACTCTTCTCCTCAGCTGCATAGAGGAGAGGAAATATAAGGAAAGGCTCATAGGTAGAGATAAGGGTGGAGAGAGATCACTCACCTACTACCATCCCAAGCAAAATGCTCGACTTGGGGAAATCAGTTGAATTTATTAAAAATGAAATCTGGGTATGGTAATGAGAATTAAAAACTAAATCTTAAAAACACCTTCCTTCCACACCTCCCTTTTTCTTGGGCTCAACTTCACTCCTGATTTCCTCTATTTCCTCTCCTGCCAGCATCAGAGATGGATGTGGTTTGTGGCTAGTTTGTCACATTTCTTCCACTCTTTTCATTCTTCCTCTTGCTCCAGGGAGGGTCATTTCCAGGGGGTGCAGTCCTTCAGAAACCAACATGAGTCCCCCGTGGGGTTACAGGTCCTGCCAGGAAATCTGCTCCGGTGCAGATGTCATACAGGGTGACAAGGGGACAGCCTCCTCACCGTGGTCTTCACGTCTGCTCTAGCACCTGGCAGTCCTCCTTCCCCACCTGCCTTCACTGATTTTGATGTCAGCAAAGTTGTTTCTCTCATATTATCGCTCCTTTCTCCCATTGCAACTGCTGCTGTGCACTTTTTCTCCCTCATCTAAACATGTCATCCCAGAGGTGCTACCATGGTTGCTGATGGGCTCAGCCTCAGCCCAGGGGTGGATCTGTCTTGCAGCCAACTGGCATCAGCCCTGTCACAGATGTGGGGAGCTTCTGGCAGTTTCTCACAGAAACCACCCTTATTGACCTCTGGCTACCAAAACCTTGCCACACAAAGCCATACAGACACATATATACATTTAACAATGAATGTTTCTTCCCAACTGATTTCTTTCCAATTTTTCCTGGTTCTTTTCAACTCCCTCCAACTCTTTCAACTTGCTTATAAAATGACAAAGATATTTTTCAGAAAACCCACCTCTCAGATAAATATCCATTTATTAGTAATATAATACACATAACAGTAGTATATTCATCAGATAGGATTCAGGAGAATATATCTCTTACATATATGATAACTGTAGATGGGAAAGATCGTCAGTCCTATAGGAATTAAACTCAGCTATCTATTGCCCAGATTCTGTTTATTTAAATTTTACCTATGAAAGTGGTAAATGACAATTCCTTGTACCAAAGCATAGGTGCAAACACACAGCATGCAATATGAATTGTTCAGATACTTTGATATTGAGTAGCATGTAAAGGTATTTGTGCATTAATATTTGACTGAATGCTACAATAACTTTAATGTTTATGTTTATGAAGTAATTCTGCCCATCTGCTTCACTCAACAAAGTCACATGTTTTGAAAGCTGGTCATACAGACTACTTGTAAAAATATTGGTCAGAATCAAATAATAAGGGAGACTTATTTGTCTGCAATAATACATAAACCAATTATGCATGATGTGTTTTGTGACAATGGATGGAGATTATGTTCCATATCATTAGGCTCCACCACATAGGGGAGATTTCTGCTGCTGTTAACTGATTCTTGTATCCACTTCTTTCTTACAATTCTTTTTAAAAGGGAAGATTTTATTTATTTTATTTAATCAATTGCCAGGAGACTAGATTTTGTTACAGGAATATATAGAATTAAAACAATGACATCCTCTCATCCTGATGGGACTTCGTTTAAGCCTCATCATAGTAAGAATAATAACATTATGGAGAGAGAAATTTAGCTTCTATGCAAACCTAGTGCAGCAATTAATTCTGTTTATCATATGTGCAGAAAACTTTTAAGTAGGTATAGGTATTCTAGAACTGAAGGTTTTCATTTTCTGGTACCACTGGAAAACAAAGTCCTTTGTCAGCTACTAGCAATGTAAAGTCCTTACTAGAAAATAAACCCTTCCCTGCAGGCATTTTCTCCCTCTGAACTGTTTTCCATTAATTAAAGGTAGAACAGAAAAAGCTCTATGTTGTCTGACTAAAGATAAAAAGAGCAACAAACAAAGAGTGAGTGTGAAAGAATGGAAAAATGAAGTGTCTTAGCAATTTCCACTTAGTCTTTGGAAAGTTACTTTTGTTTCCTTTTTACACTGCTTGCTTCTGCCAATAAAGAAAATGAATAAAGGGGCGCCCCATCAAGCACCCTGTGTGTAAGAATATGCTGTAAATTTCAGAGTTAATGCCAGTAAAAACACATCCTTCAAAGAAAGACAGAATTAATTAGCACTTTTGTACTAAAAATTATGATCCTTCATGTCCAACCAAAAAACCACAACTACTAAGTGCTGATGTAGATTCATATTTGCAGTGATTTCCAATGTAATTTTTCTGACATATTTAAGACTAATACTAGCTTTGGCAGGTAAATAATAACAGCTTTCAAAGGCAGTTAATATTTTAATTTAAGACCACCAGTCTGTGTTGCCTTGCATTGCAATAATTGTGTTTCTTCCCCTGTAGACCCCGTGTATGCAAGTATGCCCAGTGTATGCCCAGTATATTATCAGGTTTTTGTTACAATTTGAAGAAAATCCTGTTAATAGAGTGTATGGGTCACTGTGAAAATCTGGTGATGTTACTTAATTAATTTGGTCCTGAATCAGGAAAATTGTAAGTATGTTTTTAGTTTTTAACTGTGCTTAAGCCCTGCTGATTTCTGTTAGTTACATATTCATGTTTAGATTGTTGTCTTGAATGAACAAGACAAATATATAGCAGATCACTCTATTGCAGTATTTCCGTCTTCATTGTGGTTATTATTATTTTGTCAACACATTGAGATATAATTCCTGTTTCTGAAGTGGTTCGAAATCTTGGTGTAAATTTTTAAATACAATTTTAATATGGAATTAAAAAGATAAATAATAATTTTACAGAGAAAATGGCCTGTATGTTCATGCTGCAAGAGTGAATTTTCTGGTTGGCATGAGCACTTGCATTGCACTGGGAAGGAACACATTCTGTTAGAAATTCTCAAAATTAACCACCATGCACTTGAATATGACCTGTTCTACTACACTGAAAACTCTACTTCTTTTTAAGTGATTAGTTTAACATTATCTACCTCTGTGCACCAAAAATCAACATTTTTTGCCATGTGATATTTTTTAGATATCATGCAGAGCCAAATTAGATTGAGAGCTGGAAGACTTTCTGAGCAAGGTAGAAAGAGTTTTAAAATAAGTACAAACATATGCTTTTATATCTTATCTATCCTATTGTGTTAACTATAATTTCTTAAACATATTCCACCTCTGAACCTTTTTAAAGTCTGCCTTTGAAAAAAAATAAAAAAGTCAATTAGAATACCAACTACAGCTGAAGTAAACAATCATTAGGGATGTAATGCCACTCTCTGTTCATCCAGCTTGAAAATACTGTTGTGTCTGCACTTCAACATTTCAGTCTGATGTCTAATGACTTTTGTTCCCAGTTTCAGGTCTTCTAAAATATTGCTGAAAGCTGAAATCTTTCCTTTGTTTGAACTGCTAATTAGTTTTGTGTATATGGGATTTATGAAGTACTGGGTGTTTAAATCATATCTCAGATTAAATCTGCCTGGAAATGCTCTGCATTACAAAAAAGATAAATAAAAGCAGCATCCTAACATTCAAAGTTTACAAATTACATTCATGCACATCTTACAGATAAAATGAATCTGCAAATCTTTTACCAAACAATTGCTGATTACTCTAGTCCTCTTTTTTTTTTAAACTGTATTTTCCTCTATAAAATCCTTTATCTAACTATGAATGGAGTCACAGTTCTCACCAAGAAATAATGAAAACAACATGCTTTGCCATGGTTCCCCATATCCCTGCCTGTTTTGCTGACAGAGAAAGGTTTGTACAAATCTCACACAGCTTCTGTCACCTGATATCTGAGTTCATTGTCTAAACAACGGGGAAAAGTTATCTACTTAACAATGAAGCTTATATTTTCATCTTCCTTAGATTTTGTAGACGTCTTATTAAGAATCCAGTCTTTCAGGAAAAGGAAAGTCTATGTAAAGAAATTTTTATTGGTTCTGTGTTATGTTACAGTACTTTTATTAGACAGTGACATTCCTAAGACAGCACCTGCTGCGTGGATTTGGGCTGTTAGCCAGAAAAGAAATAAAAAAGAAATGTGTGGTTTAAATGCAAGTGGCAATGGGCTTGCACTACTGTAACAAATACCCACATGCCTGAACAGTTGGAAAGTTAGAGTGAATCACAGTTGTAAGCATTGGGGATAAATATATGTATAAGTGGCACTGTTATCACCATAACTTTCAGAGCAACAAAGATATAAAATGCCTCTTCTACATCTGTTCTCCTTTCCCCTGTGCATATAACTATTGAATGATATTTTCTACCCAATATGCATGGAAAGAGTGAATTTTCCTTTCCTTCATCTGTGGATTTGTTAACACACTCTGGCCCATTCTACTGCCAAAGTAACAGAATCTATAATGAAAAAAAAGCAAATTCAATTTTTCCCTGTAAATCTGGAGCAGGTCTAGATTTAATGCTGTATGAATGTGGCTGGAGGCAGAATTATGTCTAGAAATATTTGTGGGCTTCCAGGGCTGATCAAACTGTTCCCCATGTGTAAAAATTCACTTCCCAAAGCCGAAGGAGATCACAAACCCAAATGAAATGTAGTTCTCAGACATGAAACAAAAGATCCTTTCTCATTTTTGAGCTCTGCATTTGATATTCTAGAAGTGAGATCTGTATATATGATCAAATCTAAAAAATAAGCAATAAAAATCCTGAAAAAAAATAGACACTAAACTAGAGGACTGTAAGTTTTGGGTTTTGGTTTTTTTTTTTTTTTTCTTTTCTACATCATTGCTGGATGTAAATTTTCTTTCTGAATTTAAGTTTTGTGTTGATACCTCTAGTCCCCTGCAACACAGGGCAGATGTCATAGAATTCCTTTTCATTGATCACAGGCAGGTCGTTTCAGGAGGAACATAAGACTGATCTGGTCCCTCAGAAAGAACTTCTGCTTTAGAAACTAATGTCTAGCAGCAAGATTGTCATTGAAAAAGACAGTAAGTAATGTTCTGTCATTTTCTGGCATTTATCACTTTCTCAAAAGAGCAATATTTTGACCTTTCATACGTCTGTCTGTTTCAGTTCATGGGTGCTGACTTTATGGGATTAGTCTAAACGAGCATAACTTGTTCTAAAGCAAATACAAGTAGTTCCTCAGACTTTTAATGAGAAATGGGTAAGACACAGATCACATATTCTCAGTATTATAGTCGTGCTCCTATGACAGATAAAAGACAAATGCAAAAATTTCATAGTTTGAGTAACAGTACTTATTGGAAGCCTATTATTATTGATGCAATTAGTTTTCCACCTGTCTCAGTGGTTTGGTCCTGTGCCTGGGTCAGGGCAATCCAACATACAAGTACAGGCTGGGAGGAGGATGGATCAAAATTAGCCATGGGAAAAACGACACGGGTATAATTGTGGGTACAAATACAATACAAAACTCAATATGACTCTTCAATGTGGATTTGCAACTCAGAAAGCCAACCACATCCTGGGCTGTATCCAAAGCAACATGGCCAGAAGGCTGAGGGGTTAATTCTGCCCTTCTACTCTGTTCTGTGAGACCCTGCCTGAAGTGCTTCATGCAGCTCTGGGGCCTCCAACACAAGAAAGATGGAGACCTGTTGTAGTGAGTCCAGAGGAGAGCCAGTGACTTCATCACAGGACTAAAACACCTCTCTGATTAACACAGGATTAAAGAATTTGAATGGTTGGGTTTGGTTTTGGTTTTTTTCCTTATTTTCCCAGAGAGACTGTGGACTTCCTATTCCCAGAGGTTTTCAAGAGGTTGGATGGGGCTCTGAGTAAACTGGTCTAGGGACAGGTGTCTCTGCTCGTGTCAGGGAGGCTGGAAACAGATGGTCTTTAAGGTCACTTCCAATTCTAAGCATTCTATGATTTTAGAATCATAGAATCATTTCCATAACTTCCAAATATTCAAGAAAATTCCTACACTGAGAGGACTCCAAACAAACTGGAACTCACTGAGAGGTCCTTGGCTATGTTCAGAAGGTGTAGTTAAACCTTCCTTCATACGAAATTATGTGAGGCTGGAGGTAGAGTGAAGGTATAAATTTTTATAATGCTGATTAAAAAAAATTATATAATTTGATGCAATTAAATTTCAGCCAAATGTGTCACCAGTGGAAAAACCCATTTGGCTGGCACTCTGTCACACACTGTGTCTCATGTGGAAATTCACATACAGGAAATGTTAATGAAGGATTTGATTTTCTGATGTTTTCCCTTTTGAGTCCTGCTGGTGGGAAGGTATAATAATGTAAGATGAAAAGAAAGTTTTCAGTAACTTACAACTGGACTTGATATTTTCTGTCTGTAACCTTTCTTTATAGACAACTCTGCATCTCTCTCACTCCATAGAAATCTTCATGCACTAACTTGCTTCCATTGTTCCACATTCTTGTCATGTATTTTGAAAATATGTGGCAATACTATTGTCTCTATATTTGACATATTATTTAAACTGCTTGACATTAGTCCAAAATGTTTTCTTCTGAAACTGGATCCAATATGAGGCGGTCTTAATTTCCAAAATTTCTTCCTAAAACAGAATGACTGGATGTCCTTGATTCAGTGTTATTGGTTCAGCCAGTAAAAAAACCCCAACAACTAAGATGTCATTTATGCGCATGAACTCTGTGTCTGTATAATACAGTGAATATTAATATTACTTCATTACTAGGTAAATAGAACATAGTTCTATTTCTAAATGTCAATAACACAAAAAATATGTTCTCTGTGTAACCTCTCTTTCAACTTCTGTTTGTGGATGTCTGTAAGTCATAGATTCCTTTTAGGAGGATCATGATTGGAATATTTCAAGCTCTTGGGGAGGACACATGGATATCTTTTTCTTTTATTGAAGTGCCTTATGTTTTGGAGAATGTCTCTTTGCTTGGTGGATGATCTGTACAGCCCAACAGAGCAAAGGTTTTTGCTCATGATTCAACCTTTAAGATTTTCTTACCCATATCAGTTGAGTAATTACGACCATCCTGATTGGGAGTTGAGTACTTTATTTCACTACAGTCTTTTCACACAAGGTCCCCATGCAAAGAACTTCTGCTGGGCATGTTGAAGAGTGTAGATGGGAATGCTACCAACCAGTGATGAGCAAACTTAATTCAGAAGATGCTCTACTTTCCTGAACCTTGGACTTCCATTTGTGCCTAGGCACAGCACTCATAAATCTCTTTTGTGTGTAGGAGGGCAGATTTCCCCAGGATCAAGATTAAAGAACTGGACTCAACCAGGTTTTCCAGGTGGGATCTGATAAAGGCTTCCCAATTAGATTCTCTTTCAAATAGCTTTCAGGAAACAGTCTTGTGAATGATGCAGTGTGTCAGTACCTGGTATGTCTTGAGCTCACCTGAACTTTCCGAATCTCAGTCTATCCTATTGGAACACAGGGCTATTGGTCGCTGATGTCCTATTTAGCATAGGAACATTAGTTTTTTTCTGGCTTTATCTAACTCTGTGGGCACAGAAAAATTAGAAACTTCCTAAGATATTAAGTGTCATGCTTGTTTTGTATACGATTCTTGAATATTGTCTTTTCATGTTGGGATGACCGTATCATGGACACTGAGCTCAATGATTCCTCACCATCAATGCAAGTGAAGGCTACTTTAAGAACATGGGAGAGAAGACAAATACTCAGAAGAATAAGAGAGCTATGACAAGAATAACAGATCTTATCTATTTTTAGCAAATTACATCCAATCTCTAATTCCTTCAAGATAAACCCGCAAAGTTATGAGTTTTGTTTTGGATTTTTTTTGTTGGTTTACAGTTGTTTTGTTGTTTTGTTTTTTTCCTAGATGAAGTACTAATATGATTATTGTATTACTATAAATATAAAATATTACTATTGAACACACCAGTAGTTTTAATACTTCTGTGAAAAATTACCAATTTTTTTGGTAATTACAAAATTACCAAAATTGCATTACCAATTCAAAAATTTAAAACGTTGAAAGAAAGCTCTGCTGTACCATTGCTGCAGATATGGCCTTTATTTTTGAAGCAGTTCTGTTTGGATCAATTCTCTTGCTAAGAGCAACACTTTGCTCTCCTCATTCAGTGTTGCTTGATGTATTTTCCCTGTCAGCTGTGGGGGGATTGGAACTAACCAAATGATCTCTAAAGATCCTGTCCAACCCAAAACAGCCTGCACCAATATGTAGTAATTCACACAGTTTTCTTTTTGCCTCTATTTCCTTCTTTGGCTGAGATTTTCTTTTTGATCACTGTACAGAGAGGTATTTACATTGTTATGAGTCACATCACTGGAAGACCTTACCTTCACCCACCCTTTTTACCTCAACTTAAAATGAGGATCAATATGTTCACTACTTTGGCAAAATAAACTCTCACTGCAAGTTCTCACAAGCATGTTCTTCTTTAAAAGGCAATACATTCACTGTAAACACATATCTTTCTTTGACGCATTCCCAGTCTTTATGCTGTTTACTGCTGTACATTGTTAATCTCAAAAACAATACATATTTATATGCAGATTGGAAGAAAATGAATGCTTAGAAATGCATTCATCAACTCTCCTTGTATTTTGAGGGTTGTCTTTTGTTCTGTTCCTTAAGACAAATTCTGCATGCAGTGATAAGTCATAGAACTCAGGGTACAGCTCTGATGGGTTAATTGTCATGAAAAGGTTGAGAGGTGGTGCACGATGTGCCAGAAGCAAGGGCTGCTATGACTCCTGGGGAGAGTATGCTTTCAAGACAAAACATGAAGTCTTATTATAAGTGTAAGCTCACAGTTGCTCTCAAACTTCTCTAGAGAAACCATAAAAGCATGATATTTATACAACAACCAGGATTGGTAAAGGTTAATTTCTTAGAGGAGATCTCGGTCAAAAAAACCCCTGACTCCCAGGAGAAGCACAAGGAAATCTTGTCAAAAGAACAACAGGGAGTTTCCATAAATGTATAAGCCTTTATGAATTAATTCTTCTGTAGTGGTGCTCAAAATTAACTAAATCTCATGCCAGACCCTGACTGCTGTGAAATTCTGAGATTTTGAAGTATTTTTGAAGGTAAGATTCTAACCTATCTTCAAGGAATGAATTTTTAAAATAAAAATTACATAGATGTGTCGCTTTAGGTGTGGGCAGGGAGTGAAGAGCTGATTTTTTGCTGTGAAGTTTGTAGGAATTCTATTGCCTTCATGAAGCACAATAGTCACTCAGCATTTTTAGAAATTAAAAACCTGTGAACAAGTATCACACATACATTCAGTTTCTTACCTCTTGTTCCCCAATAGTAGTTTTTTTCTTCTATTAAAATTTTAAAACTAAGGTTTTAAAAGAGAGGATTTATTTTTTTCTTGAATAGTGTTTTTCTTAAATAAATAGTTCTCTTTTTCATTTTAAAAACTGCTTAGGATGAAATATTGGATTTTGGTCCTAAAATTCATTTGTTCGGCTGTAGATCAGGAGGAATTAAACAAATATTAATGAAAATGTCACACCAGCAATAGAAAAATGCAGCCTATGAAAGAAACTTCTTAAGTCACTCTCTTTCTCTGACTCCTCCTACAGTCCTGTTCTGCAAAGAGGGGCAGGGGGGAGCTTGAAGAGCATCTTCCAACAGCCATTATGCTTCCCTGTTCATCTCCAGTGATCTGTCACATGTCACATTTTCCATCCTTAAGGGCATATGGCGGGTATTAGAGATGATTGCTGCAGCATGCTGATCCTGGCCCTACATATCCTTGTTTGACACACTAGATTGTTGAATGACATCTACTTTGACAAAAGGAGTTGCATGTGCCTTTCATTTTCTGACTTAAAAAAAAAAAAAAAAATCAACCACTTTTCTAAATACAATACAATGCAATTGAAACGGAGTTTATATTTGGTTTGTCACAGATTTTCACACTATTCAAGAACGAGATTAATAATGTCTGTAAGATAAATGGAAACTGCAGGGCAGGTGTCACCAAAACAACTGAATGGCTGGCTTTTCTGTAAAGGGAATATGATTTCATCTGACCGCTGTAATCTGGAATATTTAACAAATCAGTACTTAATATTCAAATGCATCCCCTGTGCTGTTAAATAATATTTTGGTCACACTGATTTATATTTCAGTGAAATATTTCTATGCAGAAGATAAGCACAGAGTAGGACAAAAGTTTAGATAAACTGTACCACACAAATTGAGCAAAGGGAAATTGAATGTGTGCATATGGGAGTATTTAATGTTTCAGATGAATATCGGCTTTATTTCGAATTCAGTCTGTGCTTTCTTACTGGCTTGTCACATACTCTAAGTCAGAAAAGAGGGTAACAGCAGACATACAATACAACAATTATTTATTTAAGATTCTGACACTGATTTCTCTTTGGTTTTGTTGGCTATTTAGTTAATCTATCTCTCTTAATAAAGAGTAAAATATCTGATAAATCTCTGTAATTGAAAAAAAGGCCAGAAGATATTTAGGGTTGAACAGTCGTAGTGCCTTGGTATCTCTCTATATATAGAGACACTTAGGTGTGTGTGTATATGTATATATATATATATACACATCCTGGAATGGCTCTTCTACAACAACAATGGCTAGTAGTAATCAGAATGAGAAAATTTATCTTGAGTTATAAAGCATAGTCCTGTCTCTCATGAATTTGTATATAATCATTTTCCTCAATGTATACAGTAATGTTTTTATCATTGCAGTTCTAAGTTGCATAAGCTATGAAATTTTGATCCTTTTCTGTGGGTCATTAGGAAACCCTTTGCACTGTTTTATCATTGGAAAACATTTATATCATTTATTTTAGTTTGTTTTCTCTCTTCTACCATTTTTTTCCATGTTAAACAAATTTGTACAGAACTTTAGGACAGACAATAGCTCTCAAATTTCTTGGGGTCCTTATAGTTCTAACCTTTATACTGCTGCATCATTCTTTTATTAAAAATCCCACAATCCCGTTTATTATTTTTTTCTTGCCTAGTTGCAAAAAGCATTGAAAAATGAATGTCAGTTTCCATTAAAAGCATTCATTACTTACAGTTCAAATTTCCCCAACTTAGTATTGAGTCTTTGTCAAAAGAGAAAATGGAAAAAAACCCCTTACATTGGGTTTCTACCCTTGCTCATGCAAATACCATTATCTCACACAATAATTCTTTCTGTCATTTTGGTTTCATATTACAGGTCAGGTACAGTCTTTGATTTGTGTGCTTTATTTGAATGGCACTTAAAGATACCACCTAAAACTTGAGAATGTAGGTGTACATGTGGACAAAGATCAGTTTCACATGCAGTGCAATGTGCCCTGTATTGCCTCGCTTAGTGTGAATTTTTGGTCTTGCAGGTACATTCAGCTGACAGAACACCAATGCCTGCAGATGTCAGTCATCTGTCTGGAGTTCAAATGAAGCCACCTACAACTAAGACAGTGATTTTTGCAAGATTAATATTCCCACATACCAACAAGGTATCTGAATTTGAATGAAACACTGTTGTCCACTTTTAAAAAAACATAGTGGACATTTCTGATTTTATTAAAATATTTCCTCACTCTGACACTTGGATAAGAATAGAGTTAGTCTGGTCTCAATTAAAACTAGACTTTTTTTTTTTTTTTTTTTTTTTTTTTTTTTTTTTTTTTTTTTTTTTATGTGTCTGACTGACTTGTGTCTAACATTGAAGGAATAACAAATGTTCGCAATGACTTCAGTGGAGCAGGAATTATCCCTGCTATTTATGGAGTCTCCCTTCTCTAGTGAGCATCTGGAACCTGAAATAACCAGTAGCTTCTGACAGACAAAGTAAAAGTTTATTCTCATTCAATTTTTTATGAAATTATTGTAACAAAACTAGGTGAAACTTCTCAACTCCCACCCTTGAGGAAATGTGCCTTTAGTAACTGGATAACAAACAGAATACATACAAGACTTATCCTGCTAAATATAAATGGTAGATTAACCAGGTTGGCTATTGAACATGACTTCAATAAAAATTGATTATTAAAGAAATTTCCATTTCACTATCTTTTAATATTCATAGCTTCTACAAACTTCTTTTAATTGTTTTGGAATATAATTAATCAAGTTAAGTTGCTCTGCAATCAGTAATGGTGTTACTGTGCCACACGGGGGTCAAGAAATATTCACGAAAAAGCACAAAATGATTGTAAATACATTTGGAAGAGACAAGAAGAAAGATATTTTACAAAACACTACTTGAGGTCTTTTCCTAATACCTTTTTTTAATAGAACATAAGGGAGAAATAACAATACCATTTTTTGAAAATAAAAGACATAATAGCATAAATCATGCTATAGCTGTTGACTTCCATGTCATGGGAAAATTTGTACAGATGTGCCTTAGTATGATTCAGATAAAGATTAGATTCATATTAGTAAGAATGTAAAAGAAGGTGGATAACTGAACTTTTTCCAGCTCAGAAGGTGGCTACAAAGGCTATTTATTGATTTGGTAATTAACCAAACTTACCCATGATAAGAAAAGAAGCCGCAGCTATTGTGATGAATTTCATAAGCTATTTGTCATTGTGTGCTATACCTTTTAATAACACCCTGCTTGAACAAATGGTTGTGCACTAAACTTTTCAAATAATATCAAAACTTTGTGACACTTTTTTTGTTGCTAACCTGAACAAGCATAAATTTTGATGTCTGTGGATGCTCTGCTTTTAGAAGAAAGGTAAGAGATCAGCTTATGGGTTTATCTAGTGGTATGCATATAGCAGCTACTTGTTCCTCCTTCAGCTATAGCAGGCATCTGTGGTAACTTCAGTCTATTTTAAAAACAAAATTTTCTTTCTATGGAAAATATTCAGGAGCAGAAGTGATCTCAGAGCTGATCTCATCACAGAATCAGGCTGGGACAAGATTTAGGAATGATTCTCAAACTCTGGAGCTGAGGAACACTCCTGCATCCTGAAAATAAACACTGTCTTACGAAAAGCTGTATAAGGCAAGCGTGTCTCTCTGTTTGTCTGAGATTAAAATCACAGACATCCAGTTTTCATGTTTTCAGGGGAGGCTATTAAAATTGCAAAAGTGCCTTGTTCCCTTTAATTTATTTTTTTTTTTCAGTATAATCTGGCTTGCTAGAATGTGGCCTTGCAGACCACTGTGTTCCTGCATGACCAGGTTACAGTTAATCTTTAAAGAATTTAGCAATCATATTTTCTATGCCAGTATCTATTTACCAAATTTTAATATATAAATAATTTGCAATTATAGTCCATACTGTTGTTGTAAAACCCTTAGAAAACTATAAGAAAAACAAGCAAAACAAAACCCCTACAGATTATAATATCAGGACAATATTTTTTGTCTTGCATAAATATAATGCAACACTAAAAGCAAAAAAGTTACATTATTGAAATAAATGGTAGCTGACAAAACATTCTCAATTTTGTGGAATCTGGACCTACCAAGTCACTGAGTATCCATCCAATTTTCACCTTTCTTGATGCATTGCAGCCTGTGAGACAAGCCAGTGTTTGAATGACAAATGCTTCATAACTGGGTGCTATTTTCTAGGAGACTTTGGTAAACTGAGTCCTGTGTCAAAAAGCAAAATTCCAGTTAACCTGTATCTGGAGCATTCTAGTTTTAGAACTTGGCAAGTGTGTATGTGTTTCTGTTTTCAGCAATACTATGACATATTTAGAATGTTTTCATGTGTGATTTTGATACATCCACTTGGTTAGAAAACCTGTTCTGAAACCAGTGAACCCTTGAGGTTTCAATAGAAATGAATGCATTTATAAGGAAAAAGAATTTAATTCTGCAAAATACTTGTTAAGATTGGCCAATGCAAGGAATCTGAATTGGACCAGAGAAATTTCATTTTTATTTATGATTGTATTTTTTGAAGCTTTCTACCTATTTCATTATCCAGATCAGCTTTTGCTAACCATTTTATATGACAGTTTAAGTGCCAACAATGGAACAAAGAAAACAGTCCAAAATTGTATTAATATCTTAAGATCAATGGTTTGCTTAAGAGTCACATTGATTAGGCGAGTCTCTACAGAAGACATTGATTTTATTAAAAAATAAACATCATTGGAACAATTTTTACTTTTATTATTGGCACCAAAAAATAAAAGTTCCCTCATGAAAACTGTTTGGAACTTCAAGCTTGACTGAACTTGAAAAATGCAGAGCAAAATTTTTCCAGATTTCATCCAAATCTTTCCCTGGCATGTAAAACTTGGATGAGGTTTTGATGCTTTTGGAGCATATTGATAAAATAGGCCCAAGCTTCAGATGTGTCAGAAAACCCTCTTATGTTCTTTTTCAAGGATTTTCTTTTCTAATCTTTCACTGACTTTATCTGACCTTCAGCAACATAAATCACTTTAAATATTGTATGCTTAATTTTTCCTAAATATAGGAATGATGTACTACATTAGCAGGGATGTTATGGCTTTAATTTACTTATTTTTATTTTGGAAGATTATTTTCAAAACAAAACAGTAAATGAGTGTTACAACTTCTCAATTTTAACCATTTCACCATGAGAAATAGAGGTAGAAGTGCATCTCTTTAGACATGCTTTCCCATTTTAAAATCAGTTTATCTGAATCAAGCTTATGCCCCTTTATATTCTCTAGGCTCTTGCTTTGTGCAGCAATTTGTGGGAATAGGTTTAGCTGGCTGGACTCTTTGTGAAACCTGCATTTAACATTTATGCAAAATGAGCACTCACTTCTGGCAGTGTTATCACAGACAGCCAATCAGACATTGGTAGCAATTTTGAGCAACTTAATTGACCAATCACATCTAACAGTTTAAATAGCAAATACAACACGGGACAGATTTTGACACGTTTGAATAGTTTTGTTCACTACACTTAGGCTCCCACAGAAAGCCAATATTCAGGGTAAGCAAGACTACTGACTGATGACTATTCTGCATTTGCTACAAGAGAGGTTTTAATGGCCAAGCCATAAAAATTAAGGAATAATAATTAATTGAATAATTTAAAGTAGATATCTAATAAAAATATTAGTAATGGTAAGAAGTCTCTCATGAGCAGAAAAAATTAGATCATTGTAGAATGATTCACTGTGAATTATTCACACAGCTGTAGAGCTGATTCAGACTGACAGATTGATGGGTAGAACATGCCCATAAAGACAGGATATTCCCCACTCTTTGTTATCCTTTCTCTTCTACACATTCTACAGATTTGACTGTGATTCTACAAGTTCATGCAAAGCAGTGAAAGCTAGCCAGCAGGATGATCTCTTATTTTCCTACAAGCACAAAATTAAAGGATAGAACCCAACAAAGAGCAATAGGCTGAAGAAAGAAATGGAAATTACATTCTCAATTAACAGTGTAATTATCAACTGAAATGCATATTATGCACTCTTTGGGCTCAGTTTTATAAGAGATGTGTGGAAAAAGTTGAAGTTCACTGACTAATTTTGTATCTGGTCAAATAAAGCTCTAGTTAGTTATAAAAAAACTAAGTTATACGAAATGATTTTTTTTTTTTTTACTGCAATCCAAAGCAAACTTCCAGTGTTTAAATTACTGTGATGAAATATGCTGTGAAACTTCACTGACAAGGGCATATTTTTCTAAAATAATATGCTTTTGAACTGACATCTCCCTGTTTCTTCAAGTAACAATAATATTTCTCTAGTTTTAAATAGATTCTTCCTGTTGAAATTACAATAATGCTGAAGTCGATCAAGTTTAACCTGATGAATTTATGAATAGTTCCTTCTAATTTTAGTTCCTTTTAATTTTTAGTGTGAAGAATTTTAGCTTAAGGTAGCTTCTGCATTGGCAATTTAACAGATTAGTAACAGTAAAACATTTACAATAAATGGAACATATTTTTTGAAAATATAGAAAATAAGTCTGTCATCTTTCTTGAATATGGAGCTGCTATTTTAAATACCACAGCTAGTACCCTTTGATTAATTAATGCTTATCAAGTGGATTACTTTAAATGGAAATTTTATAGTGCTTGTATTTGGACAGGGGGAGCTAAGTTTGTAGACATGTGCACTGTTTCAGCTGCACAGTGCAGTGAAGTTTTAATCAAAGAAGTGGCATAAAATATTTGACCTTTTGGATTTTATCTGTACTATTCTGAAGCCATCCCAGAAAGGTTTTATATTGGACATGAAATCGGAAAATATTTTGCCTTTATTTTTTATGTGCTACAGTGTACTGGGTACCTTCTACCAAAATATTTAAAAAAAAAAAAAAAAAAGGGAAAAGGTTTTGTCTCATTCATCAAAAAACCTGTTATGGTATGTTCTGAACCCTGCTCTAGCCTTTGGGGTTGATTATTGACTCTGATGACTTTGCTCATATAGAGCTCCTAAGACGTGTTACTTCTTTTACAGATTGAAATGGAAGAATGAGTCCTATGCAAAATATCTTCTGGTTTCTTACCACTAATATTCAGTAGTTTCAGCGGATAATCAAATATATAAATGTCAAATACTGTTTTTCTCTGAGAAATATAGGAGAGCAGCAACACTTCATATACAATTTAAGTGCTCAGCTCTAACAATTATATACAAATCTTCAGGAGTCTTGAGATGCATAGAGATTTTGTTCATAAAGTTGGCATCCCTGCACAGCCTTTTCAAGCAAGCATTTACACATATGGAAAGTTCATTCAAAAACTTCTGTCCATAATTAGGCCAAGATCTCTTTAGCAATGCACTTATTACAGCAGAGGTTATATGGGAAGTACTAATCTTGGGTTCTCTTCTCACAATAAAAAAGCTGAAATCCATGTTTTCCACTTCATTTTCACTGCATTTTCTTCCAGAGTGGTTTTCAGAAGAGTTTTCTGAACACATTTCCCAATTTCCTTGTCAAGCCAGCTCATTTCATGACAAGGAATACAACGTTCACAGGGCCAGAAGGAAAAAAAAAAAAAAAAAAAAAAAGGAAAAAATTACTTTGATTTTATATTA